>PVKA01001845.1:0-136491 GCA_004027165.1 Ctenomys sociabilis | reverse complement strand
TGGGAAAATTCCCAGTAGGGGGATAGCTGGCTTGAATGGGATTTCTAGTCCTATTCTTTTGAGGAGTCTCCATACTGACCTCCACAATGGTTGTACCAGTCTACATTCCCACCAGCAGTGGAGAAGTGTTCCCTTTTCCCCACAACCTCTCCAACATTTGTTGTTGGTTGATTTCCTTATGATAGCCATTCTTTCTGGATTGAGATGATATCTCAGTGTTGTTTTTATTTGCATTTCACTGGGACAATCTTATAGAATAATTTTTTCACAACTAACAGTGTCAAAATATGAGGCAAACATGATAAAATTGAAAGAAACATAATTCTAGATTTGAAAAATTCAAATATATTCTTTGAGCAAATGACATATGTCGGTATAAAATTCAGTAAAAACACATTTGATTTAACCAAAGCTGTCAGTTTATCTAATTGACGTTTATAGATAATTGCATCCAAAAATAAAAATAGGCACACCTTTTTGAGGACAACATGGGAAATTTTCCAAGATGAATCATATCCTGGAATAGAAATCATTTCTCAACTTTGAATTTAAATCATAAAACCATAGAAAATGTGTTTTCAGATCACAGCAGAATTAAACTAGCAATTTGTAATTGAAAGGCAGAAATCTCCAGTTACAGTTATTAGAAATTCAGTTGAATTATTCAGGGTCAAAAAAGAATCCTCAAGGAGAACTTTTAAAAAATATTTTTAAGTACATGAAAATACAACTTAAATTTGTGAGATACTGCAAATGCACTCAGAGACAATGGATAGCTTTAGACAAATATTTTAAAAAACAAAAAATTGGTAATTTGGCTTCCATAATAGGATATTAGAGAAATCGAACAGTTTAAGCATTAAACTAGTAAAAAGGAAAATAGGAAAATGTTGCGGCTTGTGTTAGATGTTCCTTCAAACTTCTTACGGTCACAGACAGCTTTTAAAAGGATCTAGAGTATGTGTAACTGGGATTAAGTACCTATTGCAGGGATTTAAAAAGCCCCACTCCAAATATGAGTAGTACCAAGCAATCAGATTGTAGCTTAGGAGAAGTATAAAGGAACGGGAAAAAAGCTGCTGCTGCTGCTTCCTCTTTTGCCCTTCGCTGCTTCTCTGCATGCTGCCCACCCTGCTCTGCCCTGAGCACTTCTCTGCAGTGACCCTCTCCCACGCCACCCTGTCTCGGAGCCAGCCAACAGTGGACTGAAACCCTTACTAGCTGTAAACCAAGTAAGCCTTTGCTCCTCTAATTTTAGATGTCAAGTATTTTGTCTCAGCAATGAGAAAAGTGACTAAGACATAAACTTAAAACACAAATCGATTGAATTAAAATACAAGAAAAAAATGTTGATAATAACTAAAGATAATAGTCTGAATATTTCTAAGTACCTACTCATGTAAACTAAGCCATAAAACAGACCATACAGATCACAACATTATGAATGAAAAACAAATCATCATGACCAGTTATATGTACATAAAAAGAATAATAAAGGGCTAACATGAATAATAATCTAAAATGTTCTTTTCTTAGAAGAAATGGACCAAATTCTTGAATATAGAAACTACTAAAATTCCCACAAGGACAAATATATCAACTAGAAAGGTTTATATCTATTAAAAGATTTAAATTAATAGTTTAAAATGTTAAACGAAAGAGTCACTAACTTAGATGATTTAATGGCTGAATGCTACTAAACATTAAGAGAAATAGCAATGTTTCACAATCACTTCTAGAAAAGCCTATTTTCTAGATCAATTAATAGTTAGAGGCAAGACATGCCTGCAGAGGCTATATTTGGGCAAAAGATAGCCAAGCAAGCCAGTATCAGAGGGAAATTATACTTTTATTTTCCTATAGCACTTTTTCTTTTTCTTTTTTTTAATAATATTTTTGAGAAACTGGGGCCGGGGAGATGGCTCAGTGGAATAAGCGCTTCCTTCTCAAGTGCAAAGGCCTGAGTTCAATCCCTGGTTCCACAAAAAAAAAAAAAAAAAAAGAGAGAGAGAGAAACACATAATAATGAAACAGTTTCAAATCCAATTAGTAAGACTAATTAGTAAGATTCAATAATAAATACATTGTATATTATTGTCTTCATGGTTATTCATTGTACAAGATGCATAGATGATATCCTGTCCACAAACACTATTAGAACAAATATTCATTGAATTAAGAGAATGTCTGTATATCTATCCTAACTTTTTTTTTTTGCAGTACTGGGGATTAAACTCAGGACCCTGTGCTTGCCAGACAAGCACATATTCTACTGAGCTATTTCCCCAGCCCTTTACAGCTTTTTTTCATAATAATTTCACTATTGGTTGTGATTATTATACCCCACCTAATGACAGAGAGTAGCTACGTGAGGAAAGCTATGCTGACATAGAAGACATGCTTAACAATTTAACTTGAATTAATTATGAGTGCATTATTATAATCAAAATATTTTACACATCTAAACTGTACAACAAATCCTTTCTTAATTTCTATGAAGCTTCTTGTTTGTCCTTATCGGTCCATGTATATACCGTGATATATTCAGCTCTTTCCTATAAGCCTGTTCTCTTTTTCTCTATAATTTCTCTTCCCTCTGTTTTTTCTACATATATAATACTTCCTAAGGTTATCTGCATTCCCTCTCTTATTCACTTAGCAAAGCTTCATTGTGTTCCTACTACCAAGTAATACAACAGGTGTTAGGCTAGAAAAATAATACAGTAGAAAATTGTTATACTGTTACAAAAATTATAATAGAAAACATTACTATAGAAAAATAATACAACTTGACTTAATAGGCACTCCATTAGGTTTTCTGTCACATATAGTTAAAATAATTGTGGTTAAAATAATGCATTTATGCTCCTATGTGACAATTGATAAAGATTTTTATGTTATGCCCCACGTCCAAGGAGAATGGGTGTAATTAAAACTGGTCAAGAAAGCAAGTAGATTAAGCATGCAGAACTATGAACTGCAAAATGAAAAGTAAGAAGGCTGTTGTACAATGAATTATTGCACAAACTAGAGTTCAAGGCTCTGCCACTAAGATAAAAGGACAGGGGTCTTTTCAGGGTGTAAAGAAAGGTGTCTCAGGAGCAAAGGAGAGTAGCAACACAGTAAATTTGTGGGACATAAATATGTTAGCCAAGGATACTTATCTTCTTAATGAATCTACTCTCCCAGGAAAGGTATAAAATATGATATATATTTTATGTAATGGAAACTGTTGACTCATCAACAGTCAGGAACTCTGACTGATTTAAGGAACTCTGTTTAAAAAGTTATTCTATTTTATTCTTCCTGCCAGCAAAATTATTTTCAGACTGTGTTTTTAATACAGAAATTTCCAGTTCTCAATAGCTATCATAATACCAGATGAAGAAGCTATTCATCCATAAAAGCTTCTTTTATTAAAATATATATCACATTATTTATACAATCTGAATGTTTAATGTAAGTTTAATGTATGCACCACCATGTCAATGTATATAAACTAAAATTACATTTCTATCAGGGAAGGACTTTCCACACAGAATCAGGCTTCTGTTTTAAGGCACAAAAGTTGAAAACTGAATCCTAAATTGTTTTTTCAAAAGTAAATGACAGAGAAGTGTAATAGAATTTTCCAAGAGGTTATCATAGAAGTAAGTATAAAACCATGCCTTTTAAAATGAACAGTAGAGCTATTTCATTTCACAATATAAAGAAGAGATTAAAATAATGTTTGCATTCTGTGTCATGAAGAAAATTGCTAAATATCATTTGCAAACTCTTGTACGTATAATGAAGGTAATTTGAGAGTTGTCCCTATGCATTCAGAATGCAATAGTGGCAGGAGCTGACTGACAAATGCAAATGTGCTTTTTTTTCTTAGACATACAGTCTCACTATGCATTTCAGGCTGGCCTTGGGGTCACATTGTAGCCCAGGCTGGTCTCATGCTCACAAGGATCTTCTTGCTTCAGCCCATTGAGTGCTGGGATCAGAGGTATGCACCACCATGTCTGGTTCTTAATAAAATGCTTGAGCAGAACAGATATCCATCAAAGAATCTGACCATAAGAAAGATTTGGTGAAATTATTTTTTCAACCCCATGTGCAACATTGCTCAAATAAAATCTCATGAGTAAACTTATTTTAAAATATGTTCTCCTTTGTAAATGACATGGGTGAGCTAAGACATTGGACATGATCACGTCCTCATAATTCCTACTCTTTTACTCCTACATAAGAAAGGAAAGCGTGAGTTCCACATTGCTGAGAATTCAGCTAATGAAACACTTTACCCCCAAGCTTAAGCGAACCACTCTCCTACTCTAGAAATTTCTACTTCAGGAAATTTCCCCTGAAGTCAGTAAAGATTCTGTAAGTATCCATCACGTAAGCTTTATTATGAAGAGAGAAACAATTGGAAACAGAAACAAGTCACTGTCAGTCAGTTTGAATTGGTGTAAAGGGGTATTTGGTGATTAACAAACAACAAAACCTTATTTCTCACAGTTGTGGAGCCTGTGAGATTATGATGCATGCCTGACCAGGCTCTGGTGAAGGTCTTACGGGTTGCACACTAATGACATCTTATGTTCTCATGGTACAAAGAAGTAGAGACCTCCGAGGCTCCCTTTAGGAGGACATTGATCCTCCTCAGAGCAACCTGCCACATTTTACAAGGTCATTACTGTCATCACTATTACTATCATTTTGGGTGTTATGATAACAAATGCATGAAATTGGAGTGAACACAAAATTCATTCAATCGCAGCAACCCACTTCTAGTACTATCTTCTTGCACATAAATTGTCTATTCTTGTTGGTTGGAAACATAACTAATTATCACAGAATACTGTATATTAATTGCAACTGTTATGGACCCAAAAGGAAACTACTTAGTTGTTTACCTGAGAAACAGCCTAAGGGAAAACTAACACAGAATTGGAACATCTGCCTTAGTGATTTTCAATTTCATATAAATATAATTTTTCCCATGAAATACATAGCAACTTAAATTATTTTAAAAAGAAAAAAATATGCCTCATCTAACAAAAACCACTAACCTTAGTTTGTAGCCTAAGGACTTAAACAGTATTACAGATTGTAGCCTGTACTATTCAACTTTTCTAAATCCTAGATTCATTACATTAAAAAGGTAACTGGATATAAAATTACAGCAGATTACTATCAATTACAAAATCTGATCCAGGTTAAGAGTTCAAGGTTTTTGAATGAAAATTTGAAATCTCTGAAAAATATATAATAGTTTTCTGTAGCAGGACCTGCAGGCACAATAAAAGGTTATATATTGGAAGAAGGAATACATGCTATTACTGATACTACTTTAAAATTATTTACTATCTGAGGGCTAAAATTCACTTTTGTCCATCAGATCTTCTCCCTTTCAAATGAAGAATAATACCACATTCTGTGACATAAGAGGTTAGAGATAGCATTAAAGGCTTTAGAAATGAAGATATTTTGTTCAATAATACATGACAATTCAATTCTATCTCAACTATACAGCAGAGTGAGAGATTTGGGGCTATAACGATGGATTACTCTCAGGATACAAATCCAAGGTGACCTTTATGGATTACCCATTCAACAATAATAACACATAAATTTCTCCAAGCTCCTGTGGCACAACATTGAAGGGAGAAAGTATGACCCAGGAAACCTTTATATCACTTTAAAAGAAGAGAAACGATACAAAGTACATTCTCAGACCAAGTAAACTGTATACTAGCTTTAATAAGAGAAGATAGGATAAACACAAGAAAATTAAACGTATTAATAATAATCTGAAATGAGTGCTCAAGACATTTTAAATCTTCTTTAAATGAAAATAAGACCTACTGCTTCAAAACAGTTTTTTGAAGGTTATCTGTAGTACTAAATGCATCATGTAGCCTGCATATTCTTAGTCTTCACATTAAGTAAATATAAAAGGAATTATAATTTTGGCCATGAAAAACCAGAAGAAAATGTAGCCAAAAAATCAATAAAATAAAGAATTCAATATAAAGTGAACATCTAATCTTAGTTTTTTATTTTTAAAGAACACAAAACATTTTTAAAAAACAAAAAATATTGTATGAGAAATGATACAAAATTTCACTGAACAAAGTAAAAATTCAACAATGGTTGCCATATTGCGCGATGTTACTTTCAAAACTGGTTGCTTAGGTTATCAGATAATGTTGATATTTTATTGTATTGTACTGATTCTTATTTATTTCTATTTTTTAGGGAAGGGTCTACAGGGTGTTCAGGGTTTCATTACTAGACTGAACTCAAAGTGATTCTCCTGTTTACAGCCTTCTAAGAGCTAGGATTATAGGCACGAGCCACCATGCCCAGTCTCAGTCACTGTCTCAATGCACCCCAGAGGCAGAGCTGGCATGCAGGCCCAGGGATGGAACCTCTAGCCCTTGCACCTGCTTGCAGGCACTTGAATTTGCCAAGCTATTTGGTAGCCAATATTTGAAAAGAACAACAAATTTTATAAATGCCTAGTAAGAACAACCACAAACAAGAAAACGTCCCAAATTACTAATATTAAATACAAAAAATGGGTAATCCTTACTGAACTGAAGGAAAGAGCACAAAAGGAATGCCATAGAAATTCTATGTTCAGCTGTGTTCATTTAGACTAAGTAGAGTAATTCTTTGAATGATATAAACAACTGAAGCTCACATACAAAAAAATATTCTGGATAGCTTATATCAATTTTTAATTAATATGTTATGAATTACAACAATGAGAGTTTAACTGAAGTGTCAACCTGGTTGGCCTAGTAATTCCACTTAGGGAATTACTATCCACACCTCTGAGTCCCTGGGTGGTCCCAGAGGTGTGCCCTTGGTCCTTTGCCTGGCTCCTCACACCCCACAGCCTTGCTCTGGCACACTCTCCTGCCTGCTATTTCTGACTTGGAGGTGATTGAAAGTAGGCTGAAACTCCTGAAGCCAGATCCACATAACAGGAGGGATGTTCTGCATCCTCTATTAAGATTTGGATCCTTCTCAAAATGATCCTACAGACTAACTACAATTCCAGTCAAAACCCTAGCAAGCCATTTTGTGAAAATGGAAAATTGATTAGCAAGTTTCCATGAAAGTCTAAAAACCTACAGTAGCAAACAAAGTCCTGAGGAAGATGAACAGACATGAAAACACCTACAATGCCAACATTATAATAAAACTCTAGTAATCAGAAAAATGTTATGTACAGAGAAATGACATAGTTCAATAGAGCAATACTGAAGCCTAGAAATACATACAAAACAAACCCAAATAGAGTCAACTCATTCAAAGCCAATTGAAAGTAAAATTGATCTTTTCAATAAATAGTGTGAGTTATTATATGTTGTATTTATTTATTTGTTTGTTTTTTCGTGTATTTATTTATTTATGTATTTAGAGAAGGGTGTACAGGGGGTCCAGGGTCTCACTACTACATCGGACTAGCAGTGATCTGCCAGTTTACAGCCTCCCAAGAGCTGGGACTATAAGCACGCACCACCACGCCCAGTCTCAATTGTCCTCTCAGCACACCCCAGCAGCGGGGCCAGCACCACAGGCCCAGGGATCGAACCCCTATCCCCTGTGCCTGCTTGCAGGAGCTTTATTCCACTGAGCTATTTGGCCAGCCCTCTCATATTTATTTTAAATAATACACTAGACCCCAAATAAATGAAAGTTTAGTGTAAAATTATAAAACTTCTGGGAGAAAATATGAGAAAATTGATAGGACTATTGAAATGAATGTTTGGACACTACATAATTTTATTCCTAAGAAAAATTGACAAATTGATTTTATTAAAAATAAACTTGTTCTGGGGCCAGAGTGATACATCAGTAGAATAAATGCTTACCTGAAAAGCACTGAGTTCAATCCCTAGTACCATAAAATTAATTAATTAATTAAACTTGTCTTGTGAAAATGTAAAGAGAATGAAATGACAAGATATATTTAGAGAAAATGTTTGTAAGACACTTATCTAATAGAGAATTTGCATTCAAAATATATGAGTTCAAAATTTAACAATAAAACAATTTAAATACAAACATAATATTTAATAATCCATTCTAAATGAATTATCAGATTCATGAAAAGACTATCAACAAAGAAGATGTACGACCTACAAGATAGCTCAGCAGTCTAAAGAACCTGCTTTGGGCAAGCTTAAGCAGGTAAAAGGGACCGTGGTTTGATCCCCAATACCACATGCCATACCAACCCCAACCTCAGCATGGGCTGAGCTGACAAAAAAAGAAGAAGATGTAAATAGGCATGTGACAAATTATCATCATTTGTCATTAGGGAATGGAAAATACTAAAACCACAATGAGATACTACTCCACAGTTCTTGTAGTGGTTGAAATTCAAACATGAACTGACAATATCAAATTCTACCTAGGACAGGGAAGAACAGAAATCCTGACTTTTAAGAAAACTTACACAGATGCTTTGAACAAGAGTTTGTGTATTTTTATAAATTAAATATACTCATGTATACTATCCAGTAATTCCATTCTGGTCATGATAGTGCATGCCTACAATCCCAGCACTGGGAGACACTGAGGCAGGAAGACGGCCAAGTGCAAAGCCAGCCTTAGCTATGTAGTGAGGTAAGGCCAGCATGAGCTATTTAGCAAGAACTTGTCTTAAAGGAAAATAACCAGTAATTACAACTATACTCCTAGTCACTGAATTGACTAATTTGAGAACCCCTATTCACAAAAAAAGAAACCTTATGTGAATGTTTATAATAGTTTTATTCATAATTTCCAGGTAGCAGAAGTGGTGAAGCCATTTTGCAGTAAATGAGTGGATATATAAACTGTGGGTACACAGGAATCACACACTGAGTATTAATCAATGATAAAGAGAAATGAACCCACCACACTGCTCAACAACTTGAAAGAGTCACAAGTGTCTAAGGACAACTTGAGTAAGCCAGTCCAAAGAGACTGTGTACATTTTAGTTTCAATCAAGTAATATTCTGATAAAAAAAAACCTATAAGAAAAAAACTTTTTGAAAAACTAAGCATTTTCCCGTTTACAGGATAGTAAGCAGAACTGAAATAGCAAAGCATGAGGAAATGTTGAGCACAGTGTATCATATATGCCATTGTAATTATGCATACTTGACAATACACATTGTAGAAGACATAGAAAATACATAAAATTTTAAAAAGCAATTTAAGAATATGAACAATTCAGAATGCAAAGTATAATATGACAGAACGCCCTGAATTATCAAGTGTTAAACCATTCAACATGCAGGCAAGGTGAAGAATGGAAAAAAAGTAGAGTTTGAGAATAAAGACTGAAAACATTGCATATTGGCACTATGCTGTAGTCAGTAAAGATTTTGCACAATGCAAAGAAGCTAATCATTCTCCTACTATTATACATGGATGTGATAGATGAGTAGTGGAGAAAATGGATGCAGACCACAGGAGTCAGTTTTCATCCATTGGACCAAGGCTTTATAGAAAAACTGTAGAAAAAAGTGCCAGCAATTTATATGGTAAAGGACTGGTGTTGGAGACAATACCACTAGATTATGGTAAGTTTAACACAAATGCAAATGAATCCATACAGAAATATTCATCTGTGTATTAACATATATGAACACACAAAAACAACATGGCACTTACAATTGGCATCCAATAACCTTCTCTAATATATGGAACCACAGCACCTTGGAGAGTCAGATAATACAGGACAAGAGCAGGATATACAAAAAATGTCATGAAAAGGAATATATCCTGAGAAGGAGTATTTTTAAAAAGGATGGGATAATATGAAAAAGGCACAGAAGTCAACCAAAAGATGTACAATAATTTAAGTTTAAATAGCTATTAAATCATAAAGTAAGGTGGAAGAATTTAAGTGTTATAAATAGTTGTTTAGGTCAATAAATAACTAGAGAGGAAACAAATCTGTGATGCAGAATTCCAAATAATTTGCACAGATAACCCATCCTCAAGAAGAGAAAGCATGACTCTTCTCTTCTGAAGTTTGAGGTAAAAGCCTTCTATCTAAAGGGTATATAGTATGACAAAGAGGTTGAAAAAGGAAGCTCAGAGTGTGGTACCAAGCTAATGTTAACATGAACAGAGGATGATCTATTTCCTGGAATCAATGTGATTATATTCATAAGATAACTGAATTTTCTTATTCCCAAGAACACATTTAAGTAGTATAATGAAAAGAAAAAAATGGAAGAACATTCTACAGCATATCCAAGCACTACTAATATTACCTGTCACAGTCATTAATTAACTCTAAGAAAGTTTGAAAAACTGGAATAATGGATTATATATTAAAAACACACTTTTCATCCATTTCTCAGTGGATGGGCATTGGGGTTGTTGCCAAGATTTAGGTATGACAAATTGTGTTGCTATAAAAATGCATGCACGTATATCATTGTAGTATGATGTTTTAATTCTTCTTGGAAGATACATAAATGGTAGTATTTGGATCAAATGGGACCTCTAATCCAAGTGTTATATGAAATATCAGAGTGACTTCCATAGCGGTTGCACCAGTCTACATTCCCACCAACAGTAGACAAAGGCTCCTTTTTCCCCCAGTCTTGTCAGCATTTGTTACCAGTTGTTTTTTATGATAGCTGTTCTTGCTGGGGTGAGATGGAATCTCAGTGTTGTTTCAATTTGCATATTTTGAATAATCAGTAATGTTGAACATTTTTTCAAGTATTTATTTGCCATTTGTATTTCTTCATCTGAGAAGTAGGTATTTATCTCAGATGCCCATATTTCAACCAGGTCTTTGAGTTTGAGGGATCTGATATTTTCAAATCTTTCTGTATTCTAGAAATAAGTCTTTTGTCTGTGAAAAACTGGCCATAGTTATCTTTACCACTCTGGCTTTTCTTTTCAATCTTTTGGTGAGTTCCTTTGTTGTGGTAAATACTTTTCAAAAATGAGAGATCGCATTTGTTGATTCTTTGTAATATTTTCTTTGTAGTATAGGATTTGTTATTGAAGTGTCTTTCTACATCTGTTTCTTTGCAATTTCTGCTTGTTTTCTTTTCTGTAAATTGAGTGTTTCTATTTTAATCTTTAAATCTTCTATCCATTTTGACTTTAGTACATGGTGATACAAATGGGCCTAGATTTAGTCTTTTTTGCATGAAGAGCCAGTTTATTCAGCATCACTTATTACAGAGGCTATCAGTGAATACATTTGGCTCCTTTCTTGAAGATAAGGCAGCTCACTGCATTTTTAGTTGTGTCTGAATGTTCTAATCTATTTCATTGATCCTTGGGTCTGCTTTTGTGCCAGTGACATGCTGATTTTATCATAGTAACTTTGTAGTATAATTTCAATTCAGGGATTGCAATGCCCCTGACCTGCCTTTGTTGCCCAGAGTTGTTTTCACTATTCTAGGTCTTTCCTCATAGGTTCAAAATGAATTTTAGGAATGTTTTCTCTAGAACTATTAGATATGCTCATTGTGTTTTGATTGTGACTGCATTAAGTATGTACAACAGTTTTTTTTAAAGTATGGTCATTTTTACTATATTGAAAAAGGGATATCTTTCCATATCTGATATCGGCTTCAATGTCCTTTTTTAGAGTACTGTAATTTTTATTGTATAGCTCTTTCACATACATTGTTAGATTGACTCCTAAATATTTCATTTTTTGATGTTATCATTAAGAGTGTAATTTCCTTAATTTCTCTCTCTGTATTTGTCACTCATGTACAGGAACCCCATTGACTTTTGAATGTTGACTTTGTATCCTGCTTCACAACTGAATCTGGAACATGAAATTCATAAGTTCTTTGGTGGAGTTTTGGTGTCTTCTATGTAGCATATCATGTCATCTGAAAATAATGATTATTTAAATTCTTCCTTTTCTATCTTTTATGTATCAGTCATGGAAGAGAAATTCTTTCACAGTGGCAAGATAAAAGACTTTTCACAAGAAAACAGACTTTAATAACATATATAAAAATTAAAAACATTTTCTAAATGTCCATATGTTGATATATTAAATGAAAATAAACCACACTTGATCTTTAACTTATCCTTTTTTTTGTATTAAAGATAAATATCTTCTGTCCTACTTCATCATGAAGGATTCAGTGCTGGAAAGCCTTTGAGAGATTTCAGTGCCCACAGCCAGCCTGTTGCCCCACACAAGCCACAGGTTCACAGCACTAGATTATGTTCATTAAGTGTGTTTTAATATTATCAAAATCTTAATTAATTAGTTGTTTTCATTAACTATAGACAAAAATCAAAAAGACTTATCTCAGATTTCTAGGGAAGATTTGGCTCAGGTTTATTTGTAATCTATTCAAAAAAGAAAGATTGGGAAAACTACTGCCACAATATCTTATTTATTTATTCATTATTAATTTTGTTGAGAAAAAAATAGCAATGAGACAGTTTCAAAACTGACTAGTGGGACAGTTTCATTAATTAATACCTTGCGTATTGTTGTCTTTGTAATGGTTATTCATAGTACAAGATGCAGACATGATATCCTGCCCAAACACAGTACAAATCTTTCTTCTCATTGAATTAAAAGAAAGTAGATGTATATCTACCCTATTTTATATATACAGATACAAAATGGTCCTTCATTTGTATCCCCATTTTTGTTTAGCTTTGTCAGAGATGAGTATTCCATTGCAATTATGTATTGTAGGTGCGTGATTAATTATTCAGCAAAATGATTAATATAATCCAATAGTCCATGATAGTAGTGGGTTAACCATCCAATATCCAATTTAAATTTCCCAAACTTATAAAAAATATAAAATATAAGAAAATTTGGTGAGAAAGTTTAGCGAAAAGCACCTTGGTCCTACTGCACAGAAAAAAATGTCACCAAATATTATATTGCCTTCCACAGATTGCTAAAATCTGTGGAAGTCCCAGTTGAGAAAAAGGAACATAAGCAGAACTAGGAGAAACACAAGGTTTTTTTGTGAGTTGTCATATGTATAATATATCCATCACAGCTAATATTTTGTGTGTAGAAAAATAAGTTGATGTTATATCCTAAAGAGAAATATTTTAGATGAAGCTCATAACATAGTCTCAAAATAACATTATTCATACCTTATGTGGTGGACTGACAACCGGTGGTCCACTTGTAGCACCCCGCTGAACGGAACCCACATGGTGCCTGGTGTCGGCGACGTTTGCGGGGTTGTTGGTTCTCCGGGAGGATCGTGACACACTAGCTTTCCTCATATGAATTTGGTCGTTCTTATCATTGGAGGAGCTCAGGACCTCACTGTTGCTGAGGATGGCTGTGGTACTTTTCAGGGGAACGTTAGTCCTTGTGTTCAGTGTCACTTCCTGGTTCCAGGGAAGATCCCTGCGCCTCCTGGCATAGATCCTTCATCCCGCTGGCACCAACATTCTAGATTCTACATCTCAGCTTTGGGCCTTCCCAGCACAGATCCTTGAAGCAGGTTTGTATAAGACAATGTTGTGGGCTCTTAGCCTCCAATTGGACTCGTATTGTCATGAGCGCAAGGTCCTTAGCTGGGTCATGCAGGACATTGTCATGAGATCTAGGCCCTCAGCTGGATTTTTTGGTCTTTAGTGTGTGGGCAGATTTCCTGCATCCTTTTATACTCTACTCTTTGGATGACTATTATAAAATAATAGTCCATCATGTTGTCTTAATTGCTTTTTGCTCATTGCTGCGACAAATACCTGATGCTCAAAATGAAGGAAGGAAGGGTTTATTTAGCTCACAGTTTGTGGAGGTTTTAGTTTATAGTCCACTGGCTCCAGAGAAACGACAGCAGCTTATGTCAGCAGAAAACAATGAAGAGCAGAGGAGGAGCAGCAGCTACCGTGTCCATCAAGCCTCTCTCTTCCTACTACACTGACTGCAAAGACTGGCACTCCGCTGCGAAGATCGGAGCTCCTCCAAAGTGGTGCTGTGAAAATCAAGCTCCTCCGAAGACTGGGACTTCTCCAAGGAAGTGGGGGAGAGCGGCCAGGCAGCCTTCCTCAACTCCTTTATATACACTTATTTGGTGGGTCACTCTGGGGTGGCCCATGGCTGTAGGTTAGAACCAATCACACCTCAGTGCTGGCCCAGTAGGTCCCAAGATTGGGTTAATCCTGCACCATGTTGGGCCCTGCCCACCTGCAGGACCCCCATCCCCAGAAATGCCCCAGCTGATTTAGCCAAGTTGACATAATGTATCAACTACCATACATGTATTAAATTATTCCCCTTGTAAATCCTATGTGCAACACCTTACTACTACAATTAAAAGTTAAATGTAATTAAACCTATTTAAGATAGCAGATTTTATTTTTGTGTACTGCAATGTTTATCTAATTTAGGTCCAATTTTCATTTAGATTACCAAAAAGCATCTTATTATTTTCATAATAAAGAATCAACATTTAATTTTAATTAAAAGGTTTATAAAAGTTTCATAAATTAGTGGATACAAGTAAAATCAAAAGAGTAAAACTTAGGTTTTTGTTGGAATAGGAAAGAAATCTGTAAAAGTTACATACGGCCAAGTGACTTTAAGAAGAAGACAAAAAGGCTTACATCACATAAAATTTCAGAGTTTCAGATGAAAGAAGCTCACAGAAGGGTTGGATGAATCTCTTTGTTCAAATCCAGGCCTAATCATGTGTCTCATAAAGAAGACTTATCAGCAAGATGTTCAAAAGAAAGTATTGACTTGCCCAGATAAAGACTTAAATCTCCTACCCTGAAAAGGCTAAAGAAGAATTTTGTCTTTTGGTGCTATGAGAAATAAAAACAACTGTAGGAAATTGAATACTTTCATTATAGATTACTGACAAAATTTCTAAAGAAAGAACACATACATTTTCTTTAAGTGAAATATATCTGTAACTCCAATGTTATTTTATATAGGGCACACAAGTAAAAAATTCCACTAAAATATTTGAGTAGTTTTTGTATTTATCTTAGAGAAGACTATATTCCTTTCCCATATAATTTTTTACATCACTATGTGTTATTCCTCTACCAAAAAAAAATTCTTTTTGTATGAAGAAACTGTTCAATTTTTCTTGTATTTCTACTCTTGCTCTCTCTCTGAGCTTATATTTATTAGAAACAGTGTTACTGCTTACTGATTTGACCTGCTTCTTCAGAAATTTTACACAACTTATATTAATTTATTTGAAGAAATCTACAAGGTTAAATCAAAAAGGCAATGGTAGACAATTTATGGTCTATTGGCCTAAAGTTCCCTTTCTTGGTATAACATCTCCACTCTTAACACTTTGCTACGGGAACTCTTTCTACAAGACTCTTCACTACCAGTTTTACTACACGTCTTATTATTTCCTGTGTTGTGTACATTACTGTCACTAGTGGAGAATTAATACATTCAAATTGCAGCCCTCAGGTTCGGAAATTTAGGTCTAGATGCAGCAATATCATTAAGAGCAGTAGTAGTTCAGAAGGCTAATAAGGGAATCAAGCATCAAAGAAGTAGAAGGTACAGGAATGAAACAGATTCCAAGAAGCCATGGGCATTACAGACAATTTCAGAATTACAAAAATTAGAGAGAAAAGGGGAAGGAAGAAAAAAAGAAAGAAAGAAGCAAAGAAAATAAAGGAATTTTCAGTTAAATTTGAAAGTACATAGAACCTATAAGTTCTACCTTTTTGGACTCCTTAACTTCAAAGAATTGGGAAATGTGTATTTCAAGAGCCAATAGGAATGTGGAGATGTCCAGAGACCACAGGTGGTCCTACACTTATGGATGATATACAAATTAAGCCCACAAAAGCTTACTCAGTCTGGACTTACTTAGTCTGTAAGTGCAGAAAGAGTGCACTGTGTCAAAATGACTTTGTACAGTCTCTCTACTTAAGAAAAAAAAAGAGGGTAGGTGCAGCATTTGATTGTCACTTTTGATTGTTTAAAAAGAGAAGTTAAAGAATCTCTTTGGATATTTGTCTCATCCAAGTATAATAACTGCAGATTTGGTTGTCAGTAAAGTCTCCAAAAAGGACTGGATTGTTCTTCTCTATCATCAATCAACTAAGATAAGGCAAATACCATAAATATAAAATGGCAAGAATAGAATCTTCAAAACATAGATGTAGATTATAATACAATTCCTTAGTAGCTTCACATACAGAGTCTGTTCAACAGTTCAATCTAATACAAACAAGGCAAAGTAAAGCTGATGGAAATAAATAAAGCTGTGATAGTTTCTCCAATTCTGATCTAATCTAAAATTCAAGATAATGTTGCAGACGTTATCAAATGTTGGCAAGGATGAAAAGCACCTAGACCAGCCCATCACCGCTCCCATATAGACTTCTCCCTTGATCTCTAGAAATTTAGAGAGTGCAATTTTTCCTCACTGCATAGTAATGTTTTCTGTTGAGGCCTTTGGTGTGTTTGTTCTTTTCTTGGTGAGAGACACTTGAGATGAAAAAAAGCACATCATTAAAATTTGTTTATTTTATTGTCAGGCTTTTCTTTCTTTTCTCTGCTGTTAGCAGCAATCTGCACATTGTGCTGTGTTTTCACAGCTACTTTCTGACAGGCTGCGAGGCTACACACACCTCTCCTCATTTAAAGACTACAGAACTGCAATTGCTCGTAATTTCACGAAGTTTTTCAAGTATTTTTTGCTAACACTTCCTTCCTTTTACCATAACAAAATACATTTTTAAGCATCATAAGATTTCCCCTGAATACTTAAACTGCTCACTCTAACTTTTTATCTCAGGCAAGTTTTGTTTGTTTTTAACAATATTTAGGAATGTTTTTAAAAACTTTAAATGATCCTGCATTTTTATTTACTTTGAAATGTTAGTATTTGAGTGTATTTATTATTTTTAACAAGTATACTTCAAGACTCAACTAACCAATTATTTAGGCTTTTTTTTTTCTATTTTTGTCATTATCTTTCATACAAAAAGCTCCTCTCAGAATTTTAAGACAAACACACTATAAACACCCTGCAGAAATCTTTCCAGTTGACATTTTGTTCACAAAAATGGCTCTCAATTACCTTCTTGTGAAATTGTTGGAAACGTATATATCTTTCAAAAACATCATTTTTAACCATTGCTCACATTCAGAAAAAGTGAAGCTTCACCTTTAAAATGCATCATGATTTTTTAAATGCATAGGAAAATCTTGAACTGTGTTCCAAACAGAACTATTAGAATGTCAGAAACAGGTAAAGTGATTTTTGTAAAAGCATCCATAAAGAATCTACACACTAAGTACCTCATGTGTAAAATAGATTTAAAACAAGTTCTATTATTTACTTGGTGGTCAGGACACTATGTTTTATCATTTTACCTTCTAATATGGTGGTGTGTTATTTATAGATATTTATATACACCTCAGTAACAGTGTAAAAATTTGGAGGAAATATAGGCTTTGTAATATGTATTATAAGCTCTTGAACTTAGAATATTACAAAATAAGCCCTTGGCTAGGGTTTTCATGCATCCTGTCTAATTTTAAGAAAAATATTGCTTGCATTCAGTGAAGATATCCAGTGAAAACTACCTACATTTCCAAAAGAGTGTCTTCCATAAATTGAACCACTCTGTAAGACAATTATTTTCACTTTCTTCTATATCTATGAATTCTGTTTATAAATATTCTCATTGTTAAACTTGGATTTAACTGATATTCTTCCTTAGTTTCTTCTAATGATTATCCTCAGTTTTATGATTTTCTTCCCAGTATTCCTTATTCACCCTAATGCTAAAACAAGGTTCTGATTTTCCTTTGAGAAATTCTCCATCTTTCTAAATCCAGACTTGAGAACCTAAATTAATCTTATCTCTGATTATATACTGGACATAGAATCTACACATTTCTAGTCAATCTACTTTATTACCATAGAAATTGTTCCACATGTGGACATGTGAACCAAAGCAAACCAATAAGAATTTTTTACATTTTTATTTAAAAAATAAATAAAAATAATAAAAATTAGAAAAGAGACAGTATTTCACTAACAAAGTAATAAGAAAAAAATTCAACAATAGTTGTTATATTGCATATTGTCTTCAAATTAGTTACTTAGATTGGCAGGTAGAAGCATACAGAATTTGTCAACGTTGTAAAAATTAAAAAGTTGAAAAAAAGAAAAGCATTAACTGCTCTTTCCGACAGACCAACGCTATGCCTTTTCTTGAATCAGTGAAAAAGAGCTTGCTGTTTTTAATTTGTTTTAAATGTATTTGGTTGTTCCTGGTGATCCTCTTGCTTTCAGCCTCCCAAGCACTCGGATTACAGGCGTGAGTCACCACACCGAGTCTGGCCGGCTCAGTGCACCATGGGGGCGGGGCTGGTGGTACATGGTGTCGAGGATGGAACCGTGGTCCCTGTGCTTGCCTAAGCTTGCCTAAGCAGGTGCTTTAGTCCTCTGAGCTATCTCGCTAATTATTAAGGTAAGCAGGCTATGAAAGTAATTCTTTCAGAAGCTGTTTTATCCCATTGTGGGAGAGATTACATTCAAATACAAAAGAGAATAAGCAAGGAAGAGGGGCAGAGCTCTACTGAAAACATTGTCTGTGGGTTCAGGCATTTAGGGTTCTGAAGCCCAGATACTCTTCTAGACATGGATTAAATTTTTTTGTGTTGTTTCACGCTCTGTGTTAAGAGCTGTGGTGATTGCAGTATGTATTTTAGGATAAATAAAAATATGTTTCTCCTCTTCCATACTCAGAGAATACTTTGAAGAGAACAAAGTGTTTTCAAATGTCAGGCACTAAGACATGATCATGAAGATACCATGATTTTGAATTCATGAACACATAAAAGCAAATAGAAGAAATAGCATCAATGGTGACAATTTTTTCTCTTTGAGTCCTACTTATGATAGTAAGGGGAAAAGTGTTTCAAAGGCATAGAGCGTGTAGATTAGTGATTAATCAGCCACATCCTAAACCAAGGCATCCTGAATTCAAATCCTAGCTCTACCATTACTTCCTATAAGCTACATAGCAAGGAAACTTACTCATTTATTTTGGTTATGAAATGGGAACAATACATTGTGAGGTTGACAGAAAGATTAAATGAAATGACATTTGTAATGTACCAAAAATCTCTGGAATACTCGATAAATGTTAACTTGTGAGTAATATTTTCATTATAATTACATATTCTTATTTATTCAATTCTTATTTATACTTGTAATAATAATGTGCAAGAAGAGAAAAATGCCTCCTCTTAAATCTTTTAAAATTAAAAATCACTTTAATTATGTGATCATTATGCAGCAATCTTTCATTAATTATCCCTCATTTATAAACTTTGTCCAGAACATCAAGTGAGCTACTGAAGGCCCTATTAATCTTAAAGTGTTCATATTTATTTGGTATCATTATATTAAAATTTTTATTTGCAAACGAGTAATAAATTGAGTAACAATTAAAATGTGATTACTCTCTTTATGGAATGAACATTCTAGAAGTGACAGATTCATTATAAAGTCATTGTTTGTAACTTAGAAAAGTTTATGCAGAGAAAGGAAGCAGAGCTTTTGAGGTCATGCAATGGGGTACCTGCTCTCAGTCTGTAGAGTCGAGCAGAGCTTTCTTTAAGAGGTGAATTTTAGCTCATATTTTAAGAAGAGTAAAAAAGACACAAAAATGTGAGAAGAGGCTCACAGGACTAACGAGTAGATTTAGGAAGGAATGTGATGGCATTGGGAAGAAAGAAAAGGCTAGTGGATTGGAAGCATGTACAGCAAATGTATGAAAAGTAAAAGAGATTGGAAAATCATTAAGTCATGAAGGAACATTATGGTTTAAAAAGGTGGGTTACTTTGGGCTCTGTTGCTGTTTTAATAGTCTGCAGTACTATAAGCCATGGACAAGTCAACCTTTCACATTAGAAAGAATCATTGAGATATACCAGATTGTACGCAAAAAAGCATAAGAGCAGAAGAAGGAAAATCCAACTTATTTCAATAGTATTGATTAAATAGAAGTGAATAGATTGTAGGAGAAAAATAGTAGTAAATAAAAGGATTTGTGATAGATTTGGACAGTGAGAGCTAGGATTCATGCTCTGGGATCTGGAAAAGGGAAAAGTGGAGAGCATTTCAAGAATACTTAGCAGTTCCTGTATTTTCACAAGTTGGTAAATGGTCCTATTCACTGGATAAGGGTAGGTTAGTAAAAGTAAAAACAGCTAAGCTTTTGGGGAAGTAAGTTAGTGAATATCGACAAGAAGGCATATTTTTATCATGATCAGGAAAAACAGGACACAAGAAAACATCCAAGGTGTGATAGAACTATGTAGGAAATGTTTTAATTCTTGCAACACCTATAGCAGTAAAATATATATTGCTTTTAAGGACACTAAAAAATATTTCTCCTTCCTTCAAATGTTCACTACTTTCTGAAACAGTTTTGGAAGTGCTCTTTACTAACTATGCTTACAAGCTATGATTTTTTAAAAGAATGTGAATACTGCTGCCAAGTGACAGTGGAAAAGCAAGCTCAATGAAACACTGAAGTGTGTCACCCTTCACCTTAGTCCCCACATCTGGCACTGTGGAATTTCTGGTTTTCTCCAATACCAACATGATCATAAAAGGTAAATCAATGTTTTGAGTAGAATCTGGAAACTCATTCAGCCACAATGTGAAAATGAATGCATTTATGAAAGAGGAGTTCCACAATGGCTTCAGCAAGTGGAAAAAATAATGTGTGCTCAGAGCTAGCAAGGATATCTTGTGTGTGTGTGTGTGTGTGTGTGTGTGTGTGTATGGGGAGGGAGGTTGTTAGTGGTATTGTATTTCACTGTAATAATTTTAAAATGTAAGAACTCTCCATATTTTTCATCATAATTCATATTTTAAAGACATCAGAAGGAAATTAATATGAATTTTGTTTCTACATTCTAGGAAAGAATAGCAAAATAAAGATAAACTAGAAGAAAATCTTTTTACAGCAGATAATGAGTGAAACCAAATATATACTTACAGCAGAAAAGAACAACAGGTCTTAAAATAAGTTATTTCCAATTAAGAAATAAGTTATACTTAGTGACACTGATCAAAAGAAAGAGAAAAATAAAAGTAAATAACCTCAAGAGTACAAAACTGAAATCTCAATAGATACATATGCATGAACAAGATAAAATAATTTGAACAAATATATAAAACTTCATTTTGTAACTTTGGTGAAATGGATATATTGAAAGTAATGTACCTTATAAAAGAAAAATAATAGATACTATATCCAGTGTAAGAAAAGAACAGAAAATCTGCATCACCCTCTCTCAGTTTGGTAATAGGGTTCTGGGGTACTGTAGGTTCTTTCCAGCAATCTTTTTCAAGCTCTTGTTTTCCTGTTCAAAGAATTGAAAAACACAAGTGACAGCTGTCTTATGTTTATTGAAGATAATAATAGCAGGAAAAGAAACAAGCTCTTCAGAGCTAACATGGGCCAATTAAAAAAGGAAAAAGAAAAAAATGTGCTCTGCAGAGGGTAGCATAGGCCTGCGAAAATTCTCAGTGGCTGCCATATGTTATATCCTCGTTGTGATGATAAATTTGGGCAATCTTATAAAATATTGTTTGGTCTTGTGTAGGACGAATGAAGGCAGCATTCTGTAACTGGTATCAGGATAGGGATGGAAGCTGTACTGGGCGTGTCCTGAATCCATTGATGGACAGGTCACTGCTGGCTCAGCCACTTTGCCATGTCCTCATCTCCTGACTCAAGTTCAAAGAAATGAGCTCAGGAAAGAAACTCTCAGGGGCCCAGGGATATAGGTCAGTGCCTGGCAAGTGCAAGGATCCAGATTTGAACTCCAATACCACTTGGTGTGCTGGCCTTGGAATTCCAAGGAAGCATTGCCCACTACAAAAACCAGGCATGGTGGTGTATGCCCATAATCCTAGCAATGGGGAGGCTGAGACAGAAGGATCACTAGGAGTGTGAGCTATCTAGCAAAACCCTGTACCAAATAAATAAATAAAATACTTTTTTAAAAAAGCAAAATCTTATTCCAAGGTGAAACTTTAAAACCAGTTTCCATCATCTATGTATTCTTTCAGCCTTTCCAGAAGATGTACAACTATTCTTTCTGAGAAACAAACATGTTCAGATATTAACGAAAAACAATTTAAAAAATCAGTTAAAAAATGGAGGGTATAGCAAGGTGGAGCTTGTACTGCTGACACAAGGTTGTTTTAAAACACCAAAAATAATCACTACATTGTTGCACAGCAACAAAGTAAAAGATCAAAACAACAGAATAAGGACATGTCCCAGAGAAAATAAATGAGAATAAATACAATATTCTTACCTAATGAAGGACAACTGTAAAAACCCACACCTAACATGGAATTTAATGATAAAGTAACATTGCCACTGTGTATTTTGCTGTCATCTTGCACAGACAGACCACAAGCCCTCTGAGTAGGTGAGAATGAATAGACACATTATAGATATAAATGAGGACAACCTGGAATGATCTTTAATAAATAAGAAAGGCCGGGGAGATAGCTCAGTTGAATAAGTGCTTCTCTGGCAAGCGTTAGGGCCTGACTTCAATCCCTGGTTCCGCCCAAAAAAACAAGTGCTAGAAAGAAAGATTGAAATACAACAGCCAGAGAAGTAGAGTCACACAGGTGAGAGTGTATGTCTTGTGTGAGGTATAGAAAGTGTTGTAAGCAGAGCATGATCTTTATTACTTTCCACTTCCTGGCTGCCATAAAACAAGTCTAGGCTTGTATAGATTACTTATTGTCACATAAAAAATAGCCAAAATATATCTTACAATAGTGTTTACTTTCACCATCCATCAGGGCAGCAGTAAGAGTTCCGCTGATTCAGCCTGGGCTAGGCTGCGTAACTGTAAGTGAAAGGTCAGGGACTCTGCTGCACAAGCTTCCCATTCCTTAGGTTTTATTCATGCAAATGGCAGAGATTAAAACAGCAAAAAATATATCTAATATCTGTTAAGGCACTAGTCCCGAGACAGCAAATAAGCAGCTCTGCTCATACTGTATTAGACCAAACAAATCTTGTGCTTAAGCTCAAAACCCAAGAATGATGGAATACCAAGATTAAGTAGCAAAGTTATTTATTCTGGGGGTGGGAGGTGGTGATACTCACATAACATTGTGGATATATTTAATGCCACCAAATCATATACCTAAAAATGAAAAAAGGGACAAATTTTAAATTTTATCTCAAATACTTGTTATATAGAAAATACTATATCAAAAAATATGAACCATGATGGTCACTGAGATATTTCATCCTTTACAATTATTTAAAGTAACAACTATGACACAACAACATTTATATCAACTTCATGGTCTGAGGAAGTACACAGTTTTATGAAATTCCTTTGTTGCACTTAAACACAGAAGTGAAGGCATCATTAGAATCTACCAAGGAGAACCTTGAGCCCAAGTGCTGGGAGGGCAGAGCTGGATGCAAATGCCTCTTCCTTTAGAGCTAGGACCATAGCTCAGTGACAGAGCCTGCTTGGCTTACAGGAAGCTCTAGGTTCAACCTCCGGCATTTACCTACACACACACACACACACACACACACACACACACACACACACACACAATGTATACGAACTCCTCCCCCCTCCCCCCAAAAAGGCAACATAAATGCCACTGACCCAACAACCCAGTAGGAAAACCCGAACATGAGCCATGAGATCCCAATAGTTTCACCTCACCACGTGCTTTACTCGTCATCATGCTGCTCTTCTGTCATCACAGCACCTATCTTTAGTGAGACAACTCTGCATAAGTGTACCACGCATGCTGAGGCCTCCTTAGAACCCAATAAAATATAACATGGGCTCTCTTGTAAGAGAGACCCAGAATAAAAATAGAGACAAAATAAAAGGAAAACAATAGGAAGCAAGGCAATAGATCTTTCTTAAAGGGGAAGATGGAGAGCGGGAGAGGGAGGGGAGAGAAAGGGTTGCAAAAAGGAATGAAGAGCTGTTGCGTAGAGCCACAGAAGCCACACAGGAATGTAAACATCGCACACCACACACAAGGGGCAAAGGAAAGGAGGACTCACAAAGTGGGTGGACAGGAGGGATAATGATCCAGTCGCCTTCCGAAAGCACCCCTTCTGAGCACATGAAACTTTGGGGAAACATTTTAGGTTTAGGCCACAATAGACTCATAGTAGATAATGAGATTAAACCAAGAACTAAAACAAATTTTCATTCACCAAGAGATGGAAAAGGGGAAAGGAATGGGGAAAAAAGCAATTAAATGTGTCACATACATAATCTAATACCAAATTTGGAAAAGAAATTCAACCAGAAAAGCTACAGATCAATATCACTGATAAACATAGATTCTAATATTCTCAATAAAATACTGACAATCTGATTCCAATAGCACATTTAAAATATTAATAAGGGCCAGCCAAATAGCTAAGAAGATTAAAGTACCTTCAAGCCGGCACAGGGAACCTGGGTTTGAACCCCAGGTCTGCAGTTCCAGCCTCGTCACCCCCTCCCCCAGGGTGTGCTGAGACAAAAATTGAGATTGGGCATGGTGGCACATTCCTGTAATCCCAGCACTTGGGAGACAGTAAACAGGAGAATCATTATGAGTCCACTCTAGTAGTGAGATTCTGAATACCCTGTAGACCTTCCCTAATATACAGAAAAATAAATAAATAAAATATTATTAATTATGCTCAAATGAAATTCATCCCCAGAGGGCTAGGGAGATAGCTCAGTAGAATAAGTACTTGCCTGGTAAGCACCAGGAACTGAGTTCAATCCCCAGGACTTCAAAAATAAAAATAAAAGTTAAAAAAAAGAAAAAGAAATTCATCCCAGGGATGGAAGGGTTGCACAATACTCAGAAGTTAATATGAACTATATACAACTTCAACTTAATAAAAGGCCAAGCCTATAAGTTCATCCCAAGAAACTCAGAAAATGATTTGATAAAAATCAACACTGTATCATGATAAAAACCCTATAAAAAATCAAGCATGGTGGCATGTGCCTGTAGTCCCAACACTCCTGATCGCTTGCAAATTGCAGGCCAGTTTAAGCTACACAGTTTTGCCCATTGTGAACTAGTTTCCAAAGAAAAAGTGGAAAAAATTAAACATGAAGGGGCTGTATCTTGACATAATAAAGATATCTATCTTATCAATGTCATGATTAACTTCATAGTGAACAAAGAAAACATGTTCTAAAATAACAGTTACCTTCACACTTTTATTTAGCATTGAACTGAAAATTCTAGCTAAAGAAATGAAAAGCATCCAATTTGGAAATGAGAATCAAACTACTTAATAAGTTAGTATAAGAATACATAAGGTACTTAACAGCTGTGTGTGTGTGTGTGTGTGTGTGTGTGTGTGTGCCCGTGTGTGCTCCAGTTTATAAATTAACAATGCAAATAGATGTTGGTTTTTTGTTTTTTGTTTTTTGTTTTATAAGAAGATGTCCCTGGAGGCAGTAAATATATGAGAAGTACCCATCATTGCTAATCACTAGAGAAATGCAAAAACAAAACAACAAAGAGCCCTGCTATCACCTCAACTGGTAATTTGTCCTTACCAAAAAGTAAAGGACAAGGTCTGACAAGGATGTGTAGTGAAAAGAGTTTACACAGCATCAGTATAAAGGTAAGCTAGTAACACCCCTACAGAAAACACTAAGGAAGCTCCACAGAAATCTACAAGTAGTTCCACTATACAATCCTGCCCTCCCACTTGGGGGTGTATATATAAAGAACATGAAGTCAAATTGCTAAAAAGATATCTTCTCATCGGATTTTATTGTTGTACTATTTGCAATAGTGCAGAAATTGAAACTATCCAACTACATATCAGCTGATGAATAAATAAATACAATATGGAACACTCACAATGAAGTACTACTCAGCTATAAGAAAGAGAAGCTGCTGTGTTTTTTGACAATAGTGGTGGAACCAAAACATCCATGGTATTAAATGTCATAAACCTGTCCAAGAAAAAGAAGCACTGCATGATTTCACTCATATGTGGATTGCAAGAGTTGATCTCATGTCAGTGGAAAGTAGAAAGAAAGTCACAAAACTCTGGGGAAACTACAGAAGAAAGAGGAATGAGAAAATGTTCACTGGTGCTATTAAACCATAGCTAGATAAGGTATGTATGTTCTGATGTTCTATATCCTATTTAAGTAATTATGGTAAAAATAAATTACTCTGTACTTTGAAAAAGAAATTTTTAATTTATGTATTTAAAACCACCAATAAATTATAAATATTTGATCAGCTAGATAAGCTTACCTTGATTTATATGTATTGGCAAAATATCATGATACCTCATAAATACCTATAATTTAATGTGTAAACTAAAGAATTCATTCAACCAACCCAATTAACAAAAGTAAATACTTTAAATTAAAACCCAACCTTTTCTCACATTCTTCGAGAAGTCTATTGTAAATACTATACTGCATAATTGCTTGCTCATATTTTCCACTACAAGAACCATTAACTATGGGATCTGATGTGCAGTTGTGTAGTTTTGGATCTACACAAAAGTACTCAGGGGAGAGAATGCCAATGTAAATACAAACATGGCTCCATCTGTCAGCCTTTATCACAGCATGGAGCTATGTACTCCAACAATGAAATGAGAAAAATAAGGCAAACTTTTCATGCCTCCAAATCCTGTCAACCTTCTAAACCATCTAATTGTGCTAAAGAGAAATCTCATCCTAATGCAGGTGCCCCTAAGGCAGTTCCTGCTAATTCACATGAAACTTAGCAAACCTCAGTGACTATAACACCATGTCCATATCTGAGCATGTGAAATTTTGGGGATCAGTTATGATCTGAGAGCAAACTGAACAATATGTTGTCTGAGACTATCTTAGAAGCTGGCACCATACAAGGCTCTGAATAAGTACTAGATATTCAATAAATTATCTCTCTAGTGAAAAACAATTAAGTAGAAGCTTGTATTCAATTTAAGATCCAGAAAGGAAGCACTATCAACAAAATTTTTGTAACAGTTAATTTATTTATTTGCAATTTATAATCAATCATCACTGTTTCTAAGGAACATATTATTTATAGTAATGGTTACCATGCCTTAGAACTCAGGAGATCCCTACTCCAAAATAAAATGGATTCCTTCTACTTTTGTTCATAGTTCATTAGGGTAAAATTTCCTTATTAGCTGCCTCACAAAGAGGACAAATGCTTCATTAATTTTAAATGTGTCAATCCAAGAAAGCTATACACATCAAATAGAATAATGGCTGACATTATAAGAAATGCAGTGCATTGCAGAGCAACATCAAATGGCCCATTATTCACTCAGACATCTCCACACCTTTATTTGTACTGTGTAAATTGCACGAGGAGAAATTCAATTAGCTATTGAAGCCATAATGGATGCTAGGGCATATGATGAGACAGAACAGTCTACTCTTATTAACAGTAATACTGTAGCAGGTACCAATAAACTGTACAGACTATGTGAGCATCACTCATGTAAAAATATTCTATTATATTTAGAAATCATTTAGCATGACGTGTGTTCTCCTTCACTCTTTTCTGTCACCGCCTGTGATTTATGGAAAAATAATATTTTCTCAGTTCAGTCTTCTATACTGTTTTGTGTTATTCAATTACATTAAAGTTACTGAAGCATGCGATAATCGATGGTATCAGCTCTTCTGCTTACTAAATGAGTTCAAATGTTTGATCACTTCTTGAGTGCAGAGAGGAGTGAGGAACATCCTCACAAACTTGTAATGACATGTCTTCTACACAAATACCCAAGTCCTTTACTTACAGGGTGATGATTTGCTCAACATCTTTGTACGGCATTTGTTCTTAGCTCACCCAAAGTACAAATAAATTTTTATCATGGTGAGCAAAGGCCTCAAGGCCTAGATCCTTCCACCTACTTCTTGTCCACCAGCCACGCATATACAGTAGACAATATGCTGCTGTACGGTGCTCCTGCTCTAGCTCCCTCCTGCATTGTGCATTGGCGTTGATGCCTCTGCCCCTATTACCAGGACACTCACGCTACTTCACCCAGTGCAGGTGTGCACATCTCTCAGAGACGCTTTATCAGATGCTAACTTCTGGCCCTTTCAAGTTTCTTTATGATTCTTGTCACACTCTGATGGACATTAGCAGTAATTTGTTTATTATCTAATTCTTTCTCCTAAAACGTGAGACTTACTCACTACTGCGTCGTTTATGGTAGTAGTTATAACAGACTTTGTAATAGATTTATTAAATGCCTAAGACAGAGGATTCAAAAGGTTTTTTACTAATTTTATTGAAAAACTTTGCAATGAGACAGCTTGAAAACAGGTTGCTGTGAGAGTTACAACAATTGATATATTGCATATGGTTGTCCTTGTAGTCATTCATAGCACAAGATACAGACACGGTATCCTGTCCAAACACCTTTAGTACAAATCTTTCTTCTTATTGAATTAAGAGAAAGTAGCTACATAACCATCATAACTATTTTGTATATACAGATACAAAATGGTCCTTCATTTATACCACCTTTTTTGTTTAATTTTGTCAGAGATAGGTATTCTCTTGCCATCCAAATATTGTAGGTGCATGAATTCAGCAAAATATTCCAATATAGTCCAGTAGTCCACAATAGTAGTGGGTCATCCACAGGACTGGCAATGTCCAAAGCTGCTGACTTGAACCTTCCACAGCTTAGCATATTAGCATGGCTTCACTTTTCACATGTTGTTTCTATACTTTTCTGCTGGATGGTTAAGACCAAGATAAAACAAAACCTATATAACAAGAAATGCAATTTTTGTATCTGTCAAGGTCAGTCAAGTGCCCTCAGGACTTATCCCAAAAGCCTGTATTGCACTTTGTAGACCTTTTGTCAGTGTCAGCCATGTGAATGAGTCACAGCCAATGCTTGACCAATTTGCTCTCTGTGAAAGCCTGAGAGAATGTTTTCTCTCTTTGTGACTCTGCTTAGGCACACACTACATCATTAATCACATTCCTCTGTGGCCTAATACTCTCCTTGATCAGAAAATTTGGGTCACAACTGAGTTAAATGATGTTACAGTATAGGTTCTCCTATGTCTTGTGTCCTCACTGACCCTGAAAGGCTAGGGTCAAAATGTTGGCTGTTTTGCAGCCCGGTTTTCTCTAATTTTTGATATGCAAACTTAGGTTATTAACCCTCCAGTAGAGAAGCTTATTATTACTCTACAACATATGCAGTTAGGTCTGACCTCACTATCTGTCTGAATATCAAACATCTTAAGCATAAGATGGAACATGTATTTTCCATCAAGTGTGTTATGTTAAATTTTAAGTCTCTACAGAATATGGAAAAAGAATTTAAAAAATATGAATAAACGGATTTCTAAACTTCTGTGTAAAATAACATCACTGGGACTTTGAATTATGTGTTTTAAACTTGAAGTTGTACAAAGGAATACAGAAGCCTTAAAGATCTTCTGATATATATCTAAAGAGATAAATGCTTTAACCAAAGTGAGCAGGGTATTTTATCCCACTAAATCACGTTGAACTCAAACTAGTTTTTAAGCTGTAAAAAGGTATATAGTATAATTTAAGAATTTTTATTCACATATAACTGTTTATTAAATAAGAATTTATGTGCAAGCCTTAGTGTTTTTGCCTTGAGACTTTTTCATATTTTAAACTTTCATCCTTGCTCTTAATTTTGATCATGTTTCCATACAGACAGTTATATAACATGACTACTAGGTGAATACCTTCTCTAGGAATTTAAGTCATCTATACACAAAAGCTTACTGCTACAAACTGGAGCAGGACAAGAGATATTGAAAATCTGTCCTTGCCATCTCCTGTATGCCACCGAGTAGAAGGCATGTCACATGACAGGTGGTTTGTGTGGCAGAGATAGAGTTCCATGGTCTGTAATTGCATGCATACTTTTCCAGTTCACATGTCCTGTGTTTATGCATACATGAGGGGTGTATTAGTCATGACTCCAATTTCCTGTTCCTTTAAATGCCAGGAAGACTGAACCAAGAAAAATAATTTCTATAAATAATAACAGAATCTATGGAGTGAATTCAAGTGTAAGTAAATCTCCTTGGAATTCTACATGCTGAAAACTAAAACTTGACCCAAGTCTATCACCATGCACTAAGCTAAAGTCATAATGGATTAAAGATCTAAACATTAAAATAGAAACACTAAATCTCCTGGAAGAGAAAGTAGAAGGAACTCTTGAAGACATAGGGGTGTGCAAAGTTCCATGGACAAAAATCAAATCACACAGGTAATTCTTGGAAGAATTGACAACTGGGACCTGCTCTTAATGAGAAGTTTTTGCCCGTCAAAGGAAACTACCAACAAAGTGAAAAGATAATCCACAAATTTGGAAAAATCTTAACTAGTAAGCACTCAGACAAAGGTGTGCTCTCTAGAATTTAAAAAAAGCTAAAAAGCATTAGGATTCCACAATTTAAAGACCCAATCCAGAAATGGGCATCTGAGATGAACACACATTTCTCAGAGGAAGAAATGCAAGAGGTAAATAAATACATGAAAAAATGTTCCACATCATTGGCCATTCAGGAAATGCAAATTAAAACAACACTGAGATACTACCTCACCTCGGAGAGAATGGCTATCAAAGAAATCAACCAACACCAAATTTTGGAGAGGCTGAAGGGTAAAAAGGAACCCTTCTCCACTGCTGGTGGGAATGTAAACTGGTACAACCATTATGGAAATCAGTACTGAGACTCCTTAAGAAACTAGGATTGGAAATCTCACTCAAACCAGCTATGGAAATTTTCCCAGAGGAGCTGGAATGCTATTAAGTCTATCATTTGGAGCTTCAATTATGAGGGGGAAATGAAATAAACTACTAAGACTACTGTATATCTCACTTTTGTTACTATTTCAAACAAAAGTTACACAAGCCATTAGGTGTACTGTATCTGTTAAAGTCAAGTATAAATTAATTCCTTACCCCTTGATTATTGTTGCTTCAGAGGTTTAATGATAGTATTGTCCTTTTTGGATTAATTACATTTACTTAGCAAATTTATTAGTGGGATTTATTTTGTACTGATACTGTATTTGATACTTGAGTACAAAGATTATCACAATCATTACCCCTTAAGGGATACAGAGCTAAAATCAGTCCCCTCCTTGTCTCCATCATGATTGAGCCAAAGGCTGAGAAGCATTTCATGCAGTATCTCTTAAGATTTTACAGTCCAATGAAGAAGACATTCTTATAAAAATTAGTATCACAAATATGACAAGTGGAGTAATCATAGCACACATCATGTATTTCTGGACTGGCACAAGGCTAGAAAACTTAGACAGACCCTTCCAAGGGGAGTGCTGTTTGTGATCTCATGAAATGAGCAGAAATTATGTAAAAGAGTGGATGGGTAGGCAGTGTGGGAGCTACTCCAGATAGTGCAGCGATGAGGAATCTCTGGCCAGGAAGAAAGAGGCTGGAGAAGAGACAGAGCTCATATCAGGGAGGCCTCTGCCCTCCACAGGGACTCAGATGTTCAGCAGGTGATTGTCTTGATCAATATGTGATTGTGCTAAAATGTGTATACATAGAATTGTTAGACTGAGGGCAGAGGCCATTTGGTAGATTTCAGTGCTTTAAGAGAGACATAAGACATAACTAGGTGGAAGTGGCCAAGACACAGAAGACAACACATATTCAAACATATTTTAGGTCAATATAGACACTACAATATAAGCATCAGTAGCTGAGATTATCTGGACTTGATTATTGTTGACTTACATACTGTTTTTTTCCCGCTGGTGAGCTACCGGTTGAAAACGCTGACACCACCTTTCACTCTGCAACTTGCTGTGTTAAAGCAATGGCTACTAATATAGTGTGGCAATTTTGAAAAATATTAAGAAAAAAATGACAAAATTTTTCTGTTCTATTTTGTTGTGGGCGTGGGATCCACATGTTTTAGAGGAGGAGCGATCCTTCAGCCTATAAAGACAGCGTATGGAGCACAGTCTCAGAGAGCAGCTGCGGCGAGAGTACAGTACCCATGAAGGATGGGAAACATATAATGTTGCCTCTTCACAAGCTGCTGCTATTTTTGGAATATTTATATCTTTAGAGTCTCTTAGCCTTATTAATTCAACAGCTGCTCTAATATTCATCTGAAAATAATTAATTGCCTGACCAACTCAATGAGAAATAGAGAGGTGAGCTTGATGGGACTTCAGATTACATGAGTGGAGAACAATTATGAATTATTATGAGACTCTAGTAACTACATGGAAAAAAAAACTGTTGCAATGAAGCTGAAGAGTGAGCTGAAGTTCCAAAAAAGAAATGGTCCTATTTAAACTCTAATGCTTTAAGCTCTAGTGAAGTAAGCTGTAAGCACAAGAGGTTAAGGGACAGTAGTAAAGCAGCTGGCTGAAGGTAAAAACCAGCAATATATCTTTTGGGAAGTGCTGATGTGTGTTAAGGGAAGTATTTGTGTCCTGAATAAAAGCAGAAAATGTAACCCTGAATGGATACTAAGTGATGGTAGAGATATGCTTAACAAATGTCACTTCAAAAGACTACACATGAAAAACAAAAAAACTGAATGTGTAATCCACCAAGCATACACAAAGCAACAAAAAGTGGTTTGTTCAGTAGCCTATGCCTCAATGTAGCAAATGAGATGGAATTCTGCAGGGAAAAAAAAAATGAATGCAAAGCCTGAACATAGCCTCTTTAAGGGAGTTCCCACTGCCTCGTGCAACATTCTTCTGTGTATTGGCAGCAAATCATTATCCAAAATAAAATATATTTCACTAGTATGTAAACATCAAAAATATATATTTTCGTATTTTTAAGAAGTGTGCTGCAAATATCTTTGTTTATGCCACTGAGCTATATCTCCACCACCTGCATAGGAAGAGTAGGGTTCAATTCATGGTACTGCAAGGAAAGAGGGAGAGAGAAAGAGAGAGAGAGAGAGAGACAGAAACAGAGAATAAAATAAATACAAGTGGAATACAGGAAAAGGAAAATTAAATACAACTTCTATTTATTAAATAAGAATAATAAAATTAAGAAGGACCTGCAAGACAGCTTAGCAAACTAAGCACCTGCTTAGGCAAGCACAGGGAATGGGGCTAGATCCCTGTCACCACATGCTATGCCAGCTCTGCCCTCAGGGTGCCTTGAGACAGAGATTGAGACTGGGTGTGGTGGCATGCTCCTGTAATCCCAGCACTGGGAGGCTGAAAACAGGAAGACCACTAGGAGTCTGACCTGTGTAGTGAGACCCTGTAGATCCTGTACTAAATAAATTTAAAAAATAGATAAATAAATAAAGATGCCCTCTAAACATATAGTAGGAACAAAAACATACATTAAAGCTAATTAATTGTTTACTTCGCTTTCATGTTTCATGTTTAATTATCTGTTTCTATGTGATTTGCTTTCTTATGCCTTTAAATATGGTGATTCTCTTTTACCAAGGATAGTTCATCATTCACTTTTATACTGATTTTTCTCTCTCCCCCCTTCAACCAGCATACTTTTTCTTTCCACAATTTATGTAATTTGGTCTTTTATGTCTCTCTGTCATTTATTGGCAATTTTCTCTCTTTGCAAACTTGAATTATCATGCTTAATTTATTTGCAGAATTTTACATGAAAAGTTTGCAGTACACTTTTTATTTTGTCAAAAATTTCATATTTGAGACATAGGCATGTGAGTCTTTTCTGCCAGCAGATTTGTCTGCATCTCCTTATCTAGATGGCACTGATAGTGGCAACTGGGTAGCGGTTCTGTGTAACTACTGCCAAGTTCTGCACGGCTGCCTTTGTTTCCACAATCCTAAAGCCCTATGCAAATCTCCATCTCCTTCTGTATTTCTGACCACTCCTTGGGGATCTTCCTCTCACTTCTAGAACCAAATATTTACCTTGGAGGGGACATAATCACTTATTTGAAACCATATACCTCCATTTTTGGCCTGTGGTTTGTTTCTCTTGAGTTTGAATAAATTTCTATATTTTAAACTGATATTCACTTACATAAATATGTATAGGTATACAGATCTACACTTTGGAGACATAACAAGGAAATTTCACTTTCATTTCACTCTAATCTGAAAAGCTAAAGGCATGCTTACTGATTTTTACTTTTAGATTTAGTTTATAAATATATGATTTTGTCTTTAGACTCCCTACCAACCTCATTATTCCCTTGTGGTTCCTCTATTCTTTTTGTTTTCCTAAAGCACTTATCACTGTCTTTCATGGAGCATATCAACTGACTCTTTTGTAGTTTATGTGTTTTCATTTCCCAAGTTAAAAAAAAAAATCCCTAAAGTTAAGAACTTTGTTTTGACTAACATATCCCTACCTTCTAAAAGAATATTGAAAATAGTATGCAACACACTTCTCAGATAAAGAAATACAAATGACAAATAAATATATTCAAAATATTCAACATCATTGGTCATTCAAGAAATGCAAATTAAAACAGCACTGAAATTCCATCTCACCCCACCAAGAATGGCTATCATCAAGAAGTCAACCAATGACAAATGCAGGAGGCACTGTGGGGGGAAAGAGCCCTCTTCTCCTGTTGGTGGGAGTGGAGACTGGTAGAACTACTATGGAAATAAGGGTAGAGATTTCTTTAAAAACCTAGGATTAGAGGTCCCAGCTATTGCCCCCCTGAGTAATTTTCCAGAACTAAAAAATCACACTATCCATGCTAAATCTTGGAAACAACCCAAATGCCCATCAACTGAACGAGCTGATTAAAAGGAGGTGGTATTATTGCATAATAGAGTGTTACTCAGGTATAAAAATGATAAACTCAAGGAGCATATAGACAAATAAATGCAACTAGAGAGCATACACATAGGAGAAATAAATCAGACCCTCATGTGTAAATAATGCATTGTCTCCCCAGTGTAAGAACCTGAAAGAGTACAGAATTTGAAAGGCACAATAAATATTGTGAAATGGAAAGAAATTGTTTAAAGGCAAGGAACTGAGATGATGAAAAGGAGAAAAAGAGTGAGGGAAAATATAAGAATATACACAGGATAGCTTGGATAATTGTGCTGTCAATTTCCACTGGTCTATTGAAAGGAATCATTAATGCTTAAAACATATACTTCTTCTTTTTAATATTTTTGACCAATTTTTCATGCTGATATCTGGTAATCTGAGCAACTAATTTGAAGACAAAAATAAGCAATAAAACAACAATTGTTGAATCCTTATTATTTTGTTAGTGAAATTCTGCATCATTTTTTAATTTGCTTTACTATTTTTTTATTCTCTTTAAAAATATAAATTAAAGACTGGGTGTGGTGGCACATACCTGTAATCCCAGCACTTTGGGGGGCTATAAACAGGAGATTTACTATGAGTTCGATCTAGTAGTGAGACCCTGAACAACCTGTAGACCATTCCCTGAAATACTGAAAAAATATATAAAATTTTAAAATGTAATTATATATATATGTGTGTGTGTGTGTGTGTGTGTGTGTGTGTGTGTGCGTGTAAGTGATATGTCTGCTGTCAATCTAATCTTCTTTATTTATAATTCATCTCCATATTCTCTTCTAAGATTCTTCTTATTGTCCTTAACAGCATTCAGAAAATTAGCTTTCTTCTCAGAGTATACCATTTTACTTATTCTGTTCAGCTTCAGTAAACATTTCCAATCTGAACAAATATGTACCTTTGTTTCTGGAAACAGGAAATAATTTCTTTAAATATTTCTTCTTATCTAAAATTGCATTTATAAAATTTACTCTTATAAACTGTTTACATATACACTCAAGTGAAACAAAATCACCATAAAGTTATTTTATAAAAAATATAAAAGTTTATCCACAGTAGCAACACAAGAGTAGAAATGCAGAAGGTAAGGAGGGTCAGAAGCAAAGAAAGAGAAAAACACATTCACACCTTCATCATTGAAAGTAAAAGTTGAGAAGCTGTTCATAGTTGACTTAAGGAAATGTAAAAGCATAAGTACTGTCCCTCATGTTACCAGGTTTGGCAATTACAGGAAAATAATTTTATAATTATGCAGGGCCTTAGAGAATAAGGAATATTTCCTAAATTAACTAGGTTGTCTTCCATGATAAGAAACTAATGTATGAGAACACTGGAATAGAAATATGATTCTATTACAAGACATGAGGAAACCTGCTAGAAGAAATAGCTGGAAGATAATAGTAACCATTCTTGGGGTGCCTATATCACATGAATGGAAGCAGTGAGGCTGTGAACTGGTATTTTTCACTGAGAGCCCTTTTTGCAAAATGCATATTCTATTTTAATAAACATTTGTTCTATATCAGGAAGATATACTAGGAGAGACAGTAGAAGAAAAAGAAATGGAAAAGAAAGACAAGAGAAGCATCTGGTGTATTGCTTTTGAGAGTGATTTTTTTATTTATTTATTTTTTTCATTTTTGTATTTGGTACAAGGTCTCACTACACAGCTCAGACTCATAGTAATCCTCCTGTTTTCAGCCTCACCAGCTCTGGAATTACAGGCATGCATCACTGCCCTAACTCTGTTGCTGGATCCGTACACCTGGTGACAGAGTAGGGATGTTACGGCATGTGGGGCCAAGGATCAAATCCCGGTCCATGGGCTTTCTTAAGCAGGTGTTTAGTCCACAGAGCTATCTCACTGACCCTCTGGGAGTGATTTTTAATGTTCAATGTTCATCTAAAACCTGAAAATTCTTAATTTACAATATGTTAGGTTAAGTAGATCAATGATGAGGGAAACACTTTCCAAGTAATTTTGGGAGCATTGTTTCACTCTTACAAGAAAGAAAGAAAATTCACAGAAATAAGAATGATTAAGCAATTAAATACATTGAAAATACTATTATTGTATGCTACATCTACAGACCAGTAACAATCAATAATGATATTGATTCTTGCCTAAAAGCAACTAAGGATCAATTTTTGGCATAGGAAGAGATTTATTTCTGGAAGCAATCAAGGAATACTTTTTTGTGTGCAACTATTTTTGAGAGAAAGAGAAGGATTATCCTTGATTTTCCTCAAGCTGCATGATGCTAGAGCCACAGAGGTATGGAAGAGATGTAGGGGGAAAATCACTGAGGGAAGCTTCTCAGAGTCAGAGAGAAGATGTCACCAGGAAGCCTGCTTCCTTTTGCTGGGATTCACACTACAGAAGGGAATTTTGTGGTGGGAACAGCCAACTTTCTCAATACTGAAATCTATTGATTCGTCATGATCAATCCTTTGGAAAAGTTTTCTGGAACATTCTGTTTATATTCTTTATGCATTGTCTAAATACTGAGATGGCAGACATTCACTGCACTCTTCTATATAATTTATTTCATTACTGAATGCTTTAGTGGAACCATAAATATCTAATGGCACTCAAGTGAAAAAAAAATAGGTTTTAAAATATACCTCAAAATTACCAATGAAAATGCTTACGGTGCAAACAACAGTTTCCAAGGTGAAAAGTTTTATTGAATAAATGTAGAAGCAGCTGTTTTCAGAAAATCTCATTTTCCCAAGTCCCGAGTGAGACATGTTCTTACACAGCACAACATTAGTAGTCATGTTGTGTTACTTGATCCAGTGCAACATGATACAGCGTGACTAATGCAACCTGATGGTGCAGATTCATGTAAGAGTAAAACCTATCAGCCAGGAAATTTGAAACAAAGATGCACTTTTCTGAAAACAAAGGTTAAATAAATCAAAGGTTTTAGAAATGGGAAAGTCATGCAAAAGAGAATCTTACTCCAAAACCCACTTCGATCTACTTTAGCAATGATCCCTGGATATGTGATAGAAGGGAATAGGCATCAAACATGAAAAGCTCTTACGCGGTTTGAACTCAACAGTACTTAGAGCTTCTACCCTGTTCTCCTCAGTGGTACCAGTCTTCTGAAGCTAGAGCCTTTTCATCAGTCTCATGGATTACCCAGGTGACAGCTACGCCATCCCAGTTCACATTATGCTTTCTCCAGTTGCACCACTAAAAATGTCCTTGGGATGCTAAAGGTATAACAAAACTACCTCTGAAGTCGATCTTTTGTGGGCTATTAAAAAGATAGAAATAATTGAAGTAAAAGGTCAGTATGTGCTTTTAGTTGGGTCTTGATTGTGTTTGTTCATCTTATTTGTTTTTCTAGTCAACGATATATACTATCTAGATATTTATCTCCATATAAACACTACACAGTTAACAAGGAATAAAGTTTGAATCTTTCAGTCAGTATTTTGGTATTGGAAGGATTGTTATTTTACCTCTCAAAAACTTGAACTATGAAATGTAAGGAGGAAAGGTCCGATAGCAGTTTGACTACATTATCAATGCTACAGTTATATTTTTATAAAATGGGGTCATGTCTGCATTATAACTTCAAGTTTCTATTGATGAATACAGGATACAGAAGTGTGTACTGGGTGATTGAAGTGCTTACATTTGCTGTGTACTTTATTTATATTATTATTATTATTATTATCATTATTATCATTATTATATTGTATAGCTTATTTATAGTATTATTATATTACAATCTCACAGGAACACACAACCTAGATGCCTGAAATGCACAGTACATGGTAAGGTTCATGTTCCGATGGAAATTTCCTGCTGCCCTGAGCTGACAGGAGGTGGAGTTCAGGCATTAATTTAGTGCTGAGTAGTGGCTGCACATACAGACAAAGCTGCACGTGCAAGCCTGCTTCTCACTCCTGTGGTGCAGCCAGGTGCTGCGACTGCTCTGTATCACACTTCAGTAACTCCTTTTCCAGCCACTATGCAGAAATTCTTTACTAAGCTATTGTTTATCCAAGGCTACTTTTACCTGTTGTAGGAAGCTCAAACCACTGGAAAATTCTTTAAGTTAATGACAACTCAAGCTTCCTAGAAAAGTCTCACATTTTTCTATTCAGTTCACTGTAGTCACTGAGAGCAAACATTTACAAAGCAGTACCTGGTGCAGGTTAATTGCACTGATGGCTTATAATAAACCAGGAATCACACTCTGGCATAGTTACTTCTCTGACATCAGAGCCTGATCATATCACTTGGACAAAGGTTTAGTAACAAGTCTAATGTAAGCAGAGAATTTGTTAACTCTTACACTCTGGGCTGTATTCTCTCAGAAGCCACTGGGGAGGGTGTGTAGAACTTGAGCTTCCTCCTGAGTGATGAAAAGTAGTATGGAAGGAGATGGGAGAAGATAAGTGGGACTCTTGATATGGCAGCCTCAGCTACACTTTGGCTGGTTGCACCTTACAGTTGTACCACACAGAGCCCACAGATGAACCCTCTTGACTTGCAAAATATGAGAAGTAAGTTGCTATTGTTTTCACTACTAAGCTTAGAGATGGTCCCATAGACATAAAGCACTGGCACCCTGCTATGGAAACCTCTCACATATGTTGAGAGAGAAACACCTACATCTAATTTTTAAAAAATGACTTAGACTCTAGTCCAACAAATGTTCACCAAACATCCATCACAACTTCCATCATCCTGAGGAGACTTTCAGGTCTTTTGTCTTCCTGAGATGTACCTGAAGTGTGGCATGAATAGAACACAGGAGTAAATTCTTCACTTTGTAGCATGACACTATTCAAGAAAAAGTAAATGACAATGCATATTACAAAGTGAATGCATATGACTTTTATGTTTTGGGAAAATTTATTTAAATTCCTTTAAATTTTCTAAGATAATATATACTACAATTTCTAATTTGTAGTTTTGAAAATTAGTGTGTAGAGTTATTTTGTGACATTGTACAGGATTAGATGTCTATGATGGGCAATCACATATTAAAATCCATAAGCCACCATGGAGCTCTAAATTTCTAGGCTGTTCTCCACAGTTCTTTTTCAGGTAATGATTTGAGGATAAATAATGAAGTCACCTCAAATGTACAGAGGGTTCATACATGCAATGTCTTTGCCAAGTCTTGTGCTGATAGTAGGGACCATAGGGTGATACAGTTGATTTTCTGTTAGGTAGCGGGGCCTGGTCAGCAGGAGATTCCCAGCACTGTGACCAGGAAGACCATCTTCTTGTCCCCAGTCCCACCTTTCACACCCTGGCTTCAGATCCCCACGACATGAACCACTTTCTCCACCATAGGCCCTTCTGCCATGCTTTTCTTTCTTGGAACTAGCCAACTATAGACTAAAACCTCTCAAAACCGCAATCACAAATAAACCTCCCCTCCCTTAATTTGCAATTATAGAGTATTCTGTCAAAGCAACAGCAAAGTGACTAAGACATTGTGGAAGGGTAGTATGCTCTTCATTGAATTATATAATCAGTATTTAATAAGTGATATATAAAGGAAGCAATATCTTCTTAAAGAGACAACATGAATCTCAGAATTAAGTAAAATTCAGTTACAAGACAATTTCTACCATTAAATATACCTAAGGGCCAAGTCAGAGCCAATTGAAGAATAAAGCAGACAAAATTTAAGCTTGATCACAAAGTGTTAAGGAGAAACAGTGGCAGGACTGAAGCAGAGATTCTTTAAGGAACATCCTGACAACATAGATTCCATTTCTGTAGTAGGAGTTCTCTATAGAAAGACAGATTGATCCTAACATATAGTTGATCCTTACCACAATTGTCTTTATTCATCAGGAGCATTTTTTTTTAATTTGACTTTTCAGGACTCATTATAAGCCTTGAAGTTGGTTTCCTGGCTTCTATACTGCAGCTCAGTTAAATCCAATACACAAAAGAAACCTAGGTCCTAGTGTGTCTTCCTCAAGATATGCATCATAAGATCACCAGAGAGCCAAGCACTCTTACCATAGAAATCTGGCCTCTTTAAACACTACATTTCTCAAGATAAGAAATGCTACTTTAACCACAGGCCAGTAGATAATGTGTCTGACTATGGATCAAAACATTCAAGAAATGCTACTCTAGTTATTCCTGAACCTAACTTGAGGAAATCCCTCCCTATTCCTGCTGTTGAGTGGACAAAAAACCAACTGACCTACATATTGTATAACACAGTACAGAAAAGAGGGCCAGCAGCCTCCAAAGTCTATTTCTGAGATTCCAATATAGGCTTTGCCAAAAGTATCTATGACTTTCAATAAATTACTGAACTATGCTCTGGTTTCCATGTCTATCAGATAATAAGATAATGCCTACCTCCAAGAATTTCAAGTTCTGAGTTCATTAATACATGAAAAACACTTAAAATAGTGTATGGTATGACCTAAGCACTCAGTATTAGAAGTCATTTGGGTGACAATGACAGTGGATATGGTGGTATCTTGTTCAACCTGGCTCAAAAAAAGTGGGATGATCAGAGTATTTCGTTTGGCATTTATAAAATACATAGAAGGGTTATTCAATTACTGATCTAAACTAGATCATGAATAGAATGAATAAACTAAAAAAGTAAAGGGAGGGCCCACCAGGTAGCTCAGTTAATTAAAGCATCTGCTTAGGTAGACCCAGTGGCCAGAGTTGGATCCCTGGCAAGTCGTGCTGGCCCCACCCACAGGCTGCGCGCTGACACAGTGATTGAGACTGGGTGTGGTGGCACATGTCTGTGATCCCAGCACTTGGGAAGCTGAAAACAGGAAGATCACTATGATTCCAATCTATGTAGTGAGACCTCGTAGACCCTATACACCCTGTACTAAAAACATTAAAAAAAATAATAAACAAGTTCAGGGAGAGGGATAATATGAAAAGAGATAGATAAAGATGAATGAAACCATAAAATTCTTGAGGTAGGAAGAAAATTTGTCACTTGCTATAGTATTCAGTTTCTGATAACTTCTAATTTTCTTTTTATTGACTATATTGAGAAAAAATTGCAATGAGACAGCTTGAAAAAAGGTTGGTAGGAGTTACAACAATTAATACATTGCATATGGTTGTCTTTGTAGTAGTCATTCATAGCATAAGATACAGACATAATACCCTGTCCAAACACTATTAGCACAAATCTTTCTTCTTATTGAATTAAGAGAGAGTAGCTACATAACTATCATAACTATTTTGTATATACAGATACAAAATGGTCTTTCACTTATATCTCCTCTTTTATGTTTAATTTTGTCAGAGATGGGTATTCTCTTGCCATCCAAATATTGTAGGTGCTGGAATTCAGCAAAATATTCCAATATAGTTCAGTAGTCCACACTAGTATTAGATTATCCACAGCACTGGCAATGTCTGAAGCTGTTGACTTCAGCCTTCCACAGCTCAGCTTATTAACATGGCTTCACTTTTCATACCTCATTTCTACACTTTTCTGCTGGATAGTTAAGACCAAGATAAATCAAGACCTATATAACTAGAATGTAATTTTTATATCTGATAAGGTCAGTCAAGTACCCTCAGAATTTACGCAAAACTCTGTACCACACTTTGTAGATTCTTTGTCAGTGTCAGCCATGTGGGTGAGTCACGACCATTGCTCGACCAATTTGTTCTCTGTGAAAGCCTGAGAGAATGTTTTCTCTCCATATGACTCTCTTTAGGCATATAGTACATCATCAATTGCATTCTTCTGTGGCCCTAAGCTCCTTGACCAGAAAATTTGGGACAAAACTGAGTTAAATGATGTTACGGTATAGGTTCTCCTATGTCCTGAGTCCTGATCTTAAGAGGCTATGACCAAAATATTGGCTGTCCTTGTAGCCCTTCCTTTTCTCTAATTTTTGGTCTTCAAACTTAGGCTGTTAACCCTTCAGCAGCGAAGCTTATTATTATCCTACAACATATGCAGTTGGGTTTAACCTCACTATCTGTCTGAATATCAAACATCTTAGACATAAGATGGAACATGTATTTCCCATCAACCATTGATATATTCAGCTTTCAGTCTCTACTGAATATGGAAAAAAGAATTAAAAAGTAAAAAATATATTAAAAAATAAAAACCAGCAGTTACATATTTTTACACAGCAATTTAGATATCTACCCATTTACATCATTGTGGTAATACAAATCTGTGACTTTTTTTCTTATCTCTTTCTTCATTTATTACCATTTTTTAAAAAAGAAAAAGAAACATTTGCTTTAGATACAGTCTGGCCATGCATGGTATGTCATGAAAAGCAATAAGGATTAAGAAGTCCAGAACGGCAGGCATTCCGAGTGTGACCCCACTGTTGCGCATTGCTATCTTCGGTGCAGTGGCTCAGTGCACAGGTATCAGCATATATACTTAGTCAGGCTGAGAATCCCAAGTAACTTCTAGTTTCAACAACCTGCTGATAGTTCAGATCATTCTCTTACCCATCTTATACATATAAATGTTTGGCTTTGCCCCTATCAAGTTTTCTAACTTTTCTCCTTACTCTGTTTTTGTTGTCTAATCACTTCTAATGTTCTTGAAGTGAGACTTACTTCTTTTCTTGTTTTAGAATGATTATGGAATTGGTAGCTGTATAATATACTTACATCATATATTTTATATAATATATATTTATATACTACATATAATTAGTTAATATATAATTATAATTATCTGTCCTCTTACTTGCCCATAACAATTTATCTGGCTTTTTGGGCTTTTGATTCTTAACAACTATAAAACTATGCCTTTTACTTGAAATTTGCATAGCTTAATTCTTTGAAATACCTGAAAGCACTCTTTTACTCTACTCTTCTTCACCTTGTTCTGCCCTTCTTGTCATTTGTCATTTGAATCTGACAAACCAATAATATAAAGAACATCAGGATTGGAAACAATGATCAGAAATCTATAGAAAGCTAAATGGAAGTGAGGAAGGTATATAGTCACTTCCAGACACAGGATATATTTTTAAGAGCTCCAGTCAAGAAAGATAAGGCCACTATCCAATGCCTTCAGATATCATTTTATTTTTTTCAGATATCATTTTAGTACCTCAAATTCCTGCTGTGCATATCTGCCACTTATCCTCAGCTTGCCCCCCCAACGTCTCTCTTCTCTTCTTCTCTCTTCTCTGCCTCCCAGTCTTGTTTTCTCTCTTCGGTCTTTTTCTTTAGTTTGTGTCTCAGCTTCCCCTTCTTAAGCACAGAATTTTTAAGTTCCCTCTTCAAATCCCCAAGGAGTCTGTGCACACTTTCTGGGGAAAAAAATTAAACTGTATATTTCACAGTGTATATTCTAGTGGTTAAAAATTGATTAATGGGAGAAGATTGATGGTATATTGTTGCTTTAATTAAAGGGGTGGTGGAATGACATTTTAAATAGCAATGTCATTTTCTAAAGTGACATAGCTCCATTATGAGAAAAAAACACTTAAATTGAACATGAAGTCAAATTGTTTTGCTTCCAGTTATATAGAAAATTTCAGTTTAAATTTCAATCTGCTAACAAAATATTCACTGTTAAATAAGAGTTTGCCCATTTTCTCATTTTTTGCCTGAAGCCTAGTACTAAGAAGACTCCAAGATTATTTCCAGGTATCTCAGAAAATAATTCCTAACTGCTGTATAGTTAGGGAGAAGTGAAAATAAATTTCAGTACAAATTTACTGAAATAGCCACAAACTAGATTTTTCAAAGATACATATATTTCCATTGATAGGTACATCTGATAACACATCTGAGCTCTTATATCTTGGAAAGGAGACACAGTTCACTGAATCTTAGCAATAGAAAGAACTGTTTACAGATTTACAGACTAATACAGTTTGGTTTAATGAAGCCAGAGCCACAGTTCTGGCCTTTAGTGGCCATCTGAAAGATGTTCTATATCATTCACTATTTTAAAATTAACCCCTATATCCTGCTACTCTTAGAAAGATTTGGGTACAATATCTTAAAAATATGGTTTTGGCAAGGATATTAATCTATTTTTGAGGCAAGTAAGAAGTGGAGATTAATATAACATATATATGTATTTTAAACATTATTATTTATTAAATATTTATTATTGCACATATATTTATATTTATTAAAATTAATTTTCATTTTAATATTAGCGTATTTTTAAAATAGAAAATAATAGCAGATAAATTCTCTGTAGATTAGTCTTTAACCCATTCTACTCTTCTCTTAAAACAACTACTGTTTTATTTACTGAACTTAACATTTTCATTAATAAGTATTTTCTGTCTTGACTAAACTTTCATGTCTCCATAGACAACATACTGTGTCATATAGTAATTAGTATAATAACAATTACAAGGTGGTGAATACCATTTACAACTTACTTGTTTTTTCTTTGTTGATAAATGAATCTCTATTTTATTTGTTTGAATGACAGTAGTTTCTCATTGTATGAATGTATTGCTATATATTTTTATACTGTTGATGAACCTTCTGATATTTCCAAATTTAAGAAGAACTCTATAATTAATATTATTGTCATGCTTCTTCTGTATTGTTTCTCTGTGACATATATTTAGTAGAAGAATATCTAGGTTGCTGTTTCCTGTCCAAAATGGCCACATCATTTTAGACTCTTCTTATACCCATGGGAACACACAAGTCTAAAACTTAGTGTCTCAAAATCACACAAATTGGTCTCTTGCACTTGCAAAAGTCAGAACTTTATGAGGGTTTGACTGGGCTTCATTCCTCTGGAGGCTTCGGGGAAGAGAGAGTTTTTCTGTCGCTTCTGGAGTCTCTCTGCATGCCATGGCTTGCAGCTGTTCTTCACATAACCCCAGCTGCAGCTTCCTCTGTGTCCTCTCCTACTGTGCACTACCTTTTCTGCATAATCTCATAATAAAACTTCTATTCAGACACACCTGAGCGGTCCCCGATATGCTCCTTACTTCAGTACTGCTAACTTCATTCAGCTGTTTAAAGGCCCTTACATTGTGCTGTGCAAAGTACTATTGCCACAGTTGCAAAGATTAGGTCATGGAAATATTCGGAGAAAGATTCATTTTACCACAAATACATGTGAACATTTTAGAATTCCTTAAGTCTATGTTTATGTCAGTTAATTCATTCTTCAATTTAGTTGTCTCTTTCGAGTTGATTTATGAAAGATGAATTAAGAGTTTATTACTAATGAAAGCTGAGGATCTTTTGGTCTGTGGTTTCTTTTCAATTTTGATTTAGGGTAGTTTTCAACTGTAATATAATCAAAATATAGCCATTTTTTCATCAGAAAGTGTTCCTCTGTGTCTTATCTTAAAAATTAATCATACACTTAATGGTTATATTTTTCACATTTACAAATACTTGTACTGTAGTTCATTTTCTGTATAGAATACTGTAGAGCAACATTTAAAACTTTGAATAAATTTTTGAACATTATTTATTTAATAATCTACTTGTATCATACACGGATTGCAGTGCGTTTGGTTTCCATATTTTTATTGAATCCTGTATTGCACCAGTAGTCTGTCTTAATCTGCATCAATAATGTACTACCTTGGTCATTATTGCTTTAAAATAACTCTGCTAGTTTCAAGCAAAAGTCCCTACCACTTAATTCTTTCCAGTTCTTAATCATTTTTATGAATAGGTGTTCGTTTTCTTGGTTCCTTACAAAATCTTGGAATTTATAATTTTAGAATTACCAACACGTTATTGAGCTATAATTCAAAACCACAATACGTACACATACACACACAAGATTTTTAAAAACATTTTGCATATTTGCAAAGAGACAAAAGAATCAAAATGGGATGAAAGCAGAAAGAACAAGTTTTAATATGAAATAATAACTTCCTTTCATCATTTGGATCTTCAAAACAAGAGTACATGTCTTTTGGTAAAGATTGCAAGGCCCAAGTATATGAATTCTCTTCTTTGTAATCTAAACTTTTATCCTTTCTTTCAAATATCTAGCATATTTATAATCGAAAGATTTGATCGATATATCGCGTGAAGGTTTCCAAGCAATCTCATTAAGGTCGAAATTACTTTACATCAGGTGGATGTAGTCAGAGATTGTAAATATATAGTAATGTGGAAACACGTTAAAAAAAAATCTGCCACCCTGTTCTCCTTTTTTTCTCACACCATTGGGAGTAATTTTCCCCAGTTTTACAACCAACTGTGCCCTAGCAGCTAAAGTTTGAGACATTCAGACAGTGGAACAAGTTGATTTCGAGACATTGCTATCTAATGGTAATAGGATGGGATTTTTATTTCTGCTTGGTACTGTTGTTCTGTCAGCTCCCAGAAGCTGCTTTAAAATCTCTGAGATTCTGCTGTGATAGTGGTGCTGTGTTTACTCTTCCTTAATGGCAAGGAAAGGGGCAAAGGTACAAGATGATCCCTGAGAGTCGCTATAAATGTGGACTGTGTGATTGGGTTCCTTGCTCAGGTATCATTCCACCAGGTCACCTAGATGTTGAACTCCAACATTTTCTGTCCATGTTGTGCTTACCACACTCACTCGATTAGACAGTAGAGCTCTCATGAGAACTACTTCTTCAAAGTGATGATAGATAGCACGTTCCATCTCTTGAGAAGGGGTATTTTTAAAAAATCTTTTCTTTTGTCTCTTAAAGGCCCATTCCTAATATTACTGTGTGTTCATAGTAACAGTTGAAGAATGTGTGAACTCAGTATTACTTTCTAAATTCTATTTGAGGAAATTAAGCCTACTAGAAGATAATGCCATTAATTATTTTCTCAATCTTACAATTTCCAAGCTACTATTCTACATGCCTGGGAAAAAAAAGATACTTCATTACATATAATTCATTCATTGAATCATTAGAGTTTAATTTGTCCACAGAATCCCTTTGTCAAAACCTAAATGATTGTTTGAGAATTGTGAAAGATTTGAGATTTCGCCCTACCTTCAAGTTAACAAGTTGGCCTACCACAATTCTAGTATAAGATCTGAGACTACTGGAATTCAAGTCTCACCACATAGCAGGCAGCATGTTTGTATGTGACATCTTGAAAGTCTCACTGAGGAGAGGATATGAATCCTACAAGTGCACAATGTTTGTATAACAGCTAAGGAAACTCCCTTTAAGCTACTCTTGGCATTATTTGCCCAAATTTGACCCCGACAGAAATATTACCTTTATTATCTCATCTAGGAAAATAACTCCATATTTTACCAGGAAATATGATCTGTCTTTCAAGGTTATTTTCTCTATAAGAGTTCTTCAAAAGAAATAGTCCAGAACAAAAGTCATCAGTATTGCTTCGCAGGAAGTTCCATGTCACCTACCAGTGGTCAGCCTTACAGAATCTGAGAGGCATCATTTTCATGGGTATGTTTGCTCCATTCTGTGATAAAAACACTGCAAAAATACAAGCAACAATCAGTATTGCTGTCATGCCTTGCAAACACTGTGTTGAAATTTGTCTCTTGCTTGAGGGGCTTGAGAGACAAATTAATTTTAGAAAATCATATAGCTGGCAGGCTCAAGTTCATTTAGCAAGTTGCTACTCTAAATTATGTATACATTTTTAGCTCCCTACCAGAAACAACTTCTATGATCTATGATTAAGGCAAACATTAGAAACAGGCTACACTGTATAATTTTTGTTTGGGGAGCTCATGCCCCAGAATGGCAGCTGTGCCATTAACCAAGGCTTAGGACACACTATAGCGCTGGCAGCTTCAGCAAGGCAGCAGTAAGAGGAAAAAGTAAAATATCTCATTGCAAAAGCATCTCAGGGATGAATCTTTGCCCTTACGCTGGGAGTAATATTATTATGATTTCACTCTTCGTAGTATAATTTTCTTAGTTTGCATTTCACTTTTCTGAGTTCATGAGTGAGATGGCTGATGGAACACTGGAACCAGGGTTGCATGTTCTGAAGTATCAATAGAAGGTGTAAGAACAGATGCACAAGTACAATCAACAGAAAGCCACAGGGGAAAAATTGAATCATTCTATTTAATCATTGAATTAATCATTTGAATTAAATGGATAAGAAGTGGGAAAGGAATTTAATTCTTTGAGTATAATTTTAGATATGTGAATATTAGAAAAATATATTTGTTCCTAACATCCTGGGACGGCTTACACATTTTTTTGAGAAATGACAATGTAGACTCATTAGAAGTTGCCCTAACTAAAAGTAAATGTATCTCTTCCAAGCTCAACTATTGGCTGAAGTTAAATACCACATAGAAAAGCAGTAGGTCCTACCCTCATGAGGCCACCAGAGTAAATCATGTTGTGTTGGTTGTGTAGCTTCGTGGTCAAGTCAAGCTTGAATAGCTCACAGGAATATTAAAATTGATTTAAGAACTCCTTAAAAATAAGTATAATTCTATTCCATTAATATGTAGAATTATTTTTATTATTGTAAAGTCAGCACAGACTTATTTTTATCAAAACTGTTCACATATCAGTAGGTAAAAGTCCAAGAATGGCTGTTTTATGTTCATATAAGAGCTTATCAATAAATCTATAGATTTATAATTTAGTAATAATGACTTAATAGTGGCAAGAAATTTTAATACCCAGAAATCTATTTAGGAGTAGTTAAGAACTAGAAAATAAGCAAGAATGATCTCTACACAGGACATAAATACTGGATCTAATATGTCATAAGCTTCATAGAGACAAGTGTATGAACATAAACAATTTTTGATTATGTATATTTATAAAAAATTTAAATAAGTGACTTCCACAATTGCAAAATTTCAGAAATACTGTCCTCAGACAGAGCACATTGCACTGAGGACAAAGTAAAACTAAATAGGCCAGAGCCAGGGAGATAGCTCAGTAGAATAAGAGCCTGTGTGGCAAGAATAGGGCCCTGAATTCAATCCTCAATACAAAAAAAAATAAATAAATTTAATTAAATAGACCAAAAAGTGCATAAAATGATGCTCAATATTATTTACACCAGATACAGTTATCGTATCACCTCCTAGTTTGTTTTGGTACACACTAGTGAGAAGTGAAAGTGAATTATTTACACTTAAATGATCATAGAACCCTTACTTGTAATACCTTGAATAGATGCACATAATTTAGTACATCCACTCAGTGGAATATTATTTGGCAATAAAAGAGAAAAGTATCATCTCATGCTGAGGCATAAATTCACCTTGAAAACCCTGTACAAAGTGAGGCAGTCTAGTCTAGCCATGGCAAGCAACACAGACCAGATGATTGCTTGCATACAACATCCACAACAGGCAGAACCACAGAGATATGGACAGTAATAGACTAATGGCTGTCACAGAAAGACTGGTTTGGTTGGAAATAAAGATGGTAAACAGTAATGGGTTTGTAATGATGCCTTTTGGAAAGAGTTGGAAGGAAGTGCTTTCCAGATGTTCACGACTCTGATCACACAACTGTGTGAACATACTACAATTATTTAATTATATATTCTAAATGAATTGATTGTGTATTATATGAACTACATCTTGATAAAGGCTATTATAGAATAATAAAAGTAGATCCTAATACCACTAACAAAGATCAAAATTAAGTTCCCTTGTGCACTGTCTAATATGCTCTACAAGAGTGCAGCATTATTTCTCATAATTATATACTCTGTTTAAGCAATAATATAATTTTATACTTCATTATAAAACATTCCTGACACTTGTTATACTTTACACAATGTATTTTTTTAGAAAATATCTTAATCTCTTTAAATTGATAAAAAGATTCATGAATCTTAAGAAGCATATTATTTTAAATCACTTCTAAATATAAGTATTCTCTAGCAATAGAATAAAATACTTTATTAATCAGTGCTCCTCCAGCAGTAAAAACAAAATGAGAATAAAAAAATTCAGATGATATAAGTGCAGGCCTGCAAATATGGGTATACTATTTATATTTGCTTCTCTAAGCTCTCCACCAAGAGTGCCTCTAGATATATAAACAGCCTGAACAAATATAAAATTCTTTTCAAGACACTCAAGTCATTTGGAAGCAATATATGCTGTCATCCCATTCCAGTCTATCCTGATTTTTGTCCACCCTCAATTACTGTAAGTAAACTATGCTCTATCAGAAAAACTAGCAACAGCAATCTCAGTAGCACAAAGTGCTTCCTATGGCTACCCATAAGCTTTATCTCTTAAATAGGTGACTCAGCTTCCCTTAGGCTTTCAAGTGATAATAATTGAACGGTTGATAGCTCTACTCTGTGTCAAAATGCATAGGTCTGGATTTTCTTTTACCAATGGTTTATATTATTTATGGATTAAACTATCCTTAAATGTGCATTCTTTAGAAAACCATATTTACTTTAATATGATTAAAATAGTACATGTGATATATATATATATATATATATATATATATATTTCTCTAAAGAATACTCATTAAGCCGGGCATGGTGGCGCATACCTGTAATCCCAGCACTCGGGAGGCTGAGGCAGGAGGATTGTTGTGAGTTCAAGACCAGCCTGAGCTACAAAAGTGAGCTTAAGGCCAGCCTGAACTGCATAGTGAGACCCTGTCTCAAAAAGACAAAAAAAAAATAATAAATAAAGAATACTCATTATAATTAGAAAACTATCATATCTATTTCTTTTTTTTTTTTTTTTGTCTCTTTGTTGTATGCAAGTATTTAGTGTCTGTGAGGTACTGGGCACTATTCTAGACTAAAGGTAAAGCTCAAGAAAAGAATCAAAATTCCTCTGCTCAAGGAACCTTTATTCTAATTGATAGAAAATGATAAACATACACAAAATACAAAAATTTTCAGGGATCTGAATAAGAAACTAAGCAAGAGAAAAGTTGGGGAAGGAATAAATTGACCATGCGTGTGTGTGTGTGTGTGTGTGTGTGTGTGTGTGTGTACACCAATAAGAGACAGTTGACAAGAAATTCTTCTATGAGGATGATCAAAGTAGAAATGAGATTAAAATGAGACCATGACCAAGTCATTTCAAAGAGGAAAGAAGTTATAGGCAGCAAGAAACACAAGTCCAAGGTCCACAGGTTGGGAAAAGATTGAAATTCTTAGGAACAGCAAGAAAAGCAATGCACCCAGAATGGAACTGTCAAAAAAGAGTAGGGGATTGTCAGCTACCAATAACAATAAACCTGTTTTAGAGGTAAGTGGATGCAACTTGAAGCAACACTTGCATTTTGTAAACATCATGTTGTCTCCCTAGTGTAAGACAATGAAAGAATAAATGTACAATAGATATTGAAAAATGGAAAGAAACTGAACAAAAGGAAAGAGAAACTGGGATAGAGGAAAGGAGAGATGTAATAGGAAATGACTGAATTGGAAATGAAGCATTCACTGACTGCTTCTCTGAGAGAATAATGTATAGATAAAAGACACTGATTTTAAGAGACAATGTGTACACAGACAGAAACTCCAAAACTCCAACCTGCATGTCATAGGGTTCCTGGCAAAGAAGAGAAAGCATGACAGATCATCAATAACAGATTAACATGTAGAACTTGCAAGTTTTTTTGTAATAAATAAATGTGTAATATTTTCTTATAGTGCAGCATCATATAAAATCCATAGCTGGAAGAAAAGAAGAAAAGCAAAAGGAAACATATACACATACAAGATAGGAGGTAAGATAACTATACTATTAATTTCTATCAGTTCTTTGAAAAGAAAGATTGGTGTTTATAGTGTTTGATCAATTTTTCATGACTGTATCTTGTAATCTCATCAGCTAATATGAAGGCAACAGTAAGCAATGTACTGACCTTTGTTACTCTCCTGTTATCTTGTTTTAGAAATTTTGTGTCATTGTTTTCTTTTTTCCCTTGAAAATAAAAAACAGTAGTTGAAGGAGAAACTAGTGAACTCAGACTATGAAGATATGACTGGGATGCTGGATGTTTTCCTAAGTGTGGTAACAGAAGCTTTTGAAGGACTTTTAGGGGAGAATCATCACAAGCTGAATTCTACTTTTATGATTATCATGACCGTATTGTAGCAAAGAGATTCTAGCACAAACTTGGGGAAGGATGGACCAGTCTCAGGAATGCACTTGAGGAAAGACTAAGGGTGAATTGGTTACAGAGACAAAACTAAAGAAAGGACATACAGACTCCACAAGACTTACTTAAGAAAGGGAAGTAGGTAGGTGAGGTAAATTTAAAATGCACCTTTTTTCATGGACATTTGAGAAAATGAAGACAACATCGAACAGCCCACATGGATATGGATATTACTTTTTATTAAAAAAGAACGAAGTATATGTATATATTCTGTATTTTAGGGAAGGGTCTGGTCTACAGGGTGTTCAGGGTCTCACTACTAGATCAGGCTCATAGTGACCCTCCTATGTACAGCCTCCTAAGAGCTGGGATTATAGGCATGCACCACCACACCCAGTCTCATTCACCATCTCAGTGCACCCCAGGACATGGCTGCACAGCAGGCCTAGGGATTGAACCCCAGCCCCCTGTGCCTGCTTGCAGGTGCTTTAATCTGCTGAGCTATTTGGCCAGCCCACATCTAAATAATTTTAACATACAATCTACAACAAAAAATAAGACTGAAGCTTATTTCACTTTTACATAAAATTCAAGTGGCAGTTATATAAAATTCATCTCAGTCTTGGGATTAGTGTATTTCTAAATAGGCTACCTGGTTTGATTGCCCAACCCAAAGTCAAGCAATTGATACTTTAAAAGGAAATTGTTTTCCTAATTTGACATGTAAGAACACCTCTGTTTTCAAATCAAGCCTTCTAACACTACATTTTATTGTTGCAGCATTCAAGATTTATGTATCTAGATTTCTGCACTGTAGAGGGCAGGTGCCAGGATAATTTCTGAATATCCAATGTTAAATAAAAGAGAATTGGTCCCTACTTTTAGAATGAACCTACAAATCAGATGACTAAATAAGTCATGAACATAAAGGGATACAGGTTCAGAGGGGGAAATGCAGAGCTCAGAAATATTGACACCTATACAACCCTACTTCAGCTTATGAATTTTTTTCTAATTTTAAACCTTCCTATATATTTCCATAGATTGAATTTTAATAAGCTTTACCTTCCATTATAAAAATGGCACCCTCTGTATACATTTTCCTGGGAGAGAAAAGCTGCTGAAATAATGTTATATTATTGCCACAGGCATTTAAGAAAGAGATTATACTGCAAGAAGCCTATACCTCTATTTGTGTCCCCAAAATTTTGTTTCTCACCCCATAAATACTGTATCTTTTCCATGTATGGAGCTAAAATTCAACTTCCAAACTGGATTTGAACTTTTGAAATACTACTTGCCAAATATTTTTAAATATCACTCCTTCCTATACATAGTACTTGCAGACTATAAATTAGTTGTAAGTATCACTTTTTTTTTATGGGACTGGGGATTGAACTCAGGCCCTTGCACTTGCCAGGCAAGTGCTTATTCTACTGAACTGTCTCCCCAACCCATAATTATCACATGTAAAATCATGCTAAAGCATTAAGAAATTTACAGTAGCATCTTTGTATCATGAGGTTGTTCAATAAAAATATGTAAAAAGGGAATGTATTTATTCTATAGTTTACATCCTCCCTTCCCCTAGTCTATACACAGCATAGTAGCTAAAATAAGCATTTTAAAATAAATCCAAGGGCCAGCAGAGTAGCCCAGAGGACTAAGCATTTGCTTAGGTAAGCACAGGGGCCATGGTTCGATCCCTGGCACTGCCAGGATTGGAATCCAGGCATAGTGGTGCACGCCTGTAATCCCAGTGCTAGGGAGGCAGAAATCAGCAGGAACACTGCAAGTCTGAGCTACATTGTGAGACCCTGAAAAAGAAAGACTTAAAAAAATAAATCCAGAATGTGCACTCCATTTGGATAACTCCAGTGACACCCTATTGTTCTTAATGGTTTCAAATTCCCACATTGTTTTCTCTCACCCATTTATTTCCATTTCTTTCCATTAACCTTCTCAGTCACAGGATTATTTTTTCCATTTTCACTTTTTATTAGTACATATTTGCAATTCATAATAATTACATTCCTTGTGAGGAGCTGGTGCATCTACATAACACATCTTAATTTGTTTTCCATTCCCAATCCCTCCACTCCATCCCTCTTTCCTCCATTTCTTAGTCCCCTTCCCTTTTCCAAAAGATCTATTTCTGATTATTTGTCTTTTATTTTGCTTTTAAAAAAAATTCTGAGTTTCTCATAAAGAAGAAACCATGCAGTGTTTAAGCTTGTGCATTTGATTTATTTAAATTAACATTATGGGCTTGAGATAAACAATTGTCATACAAATGACAGAAGCTTGTTCTTCAGGCAAAGTAGTGCTCTATTGTGTATAAAGACCTCATTTCCTCTTTCTATTCATGTTGATAGACACAGAGGCTGCTTCCAAGATTGATCTACTAGGAACCATACTGCTACAAACACGGGTAGGCACACATCACCACAATTGATACCTTCAGATCTTTGCAGTGGTACCTAGGAATGGAGTAACTGGGTTAAATTGAAGTTCTCTTTCATTCTCATGTCTTGAGCAATCTCCACACTTATTTCTGTAGTGGTTACACTGTACATAGAATTGTTCTCCAAGCCACGGAAGCCCTGTTGTTTATAGTTACTGTTTACTTTGTCTCTTCCACAGAATATTCTTTGGGAAGATACTTGGCAAAATTTTTGTTATATCTTCATCACCTTCCCAGACACTTGAGTAGATACTGTTGGAGTCCAGCTCTGATAGCTTTTGTAGGCCGGTACAACTTTTACCTGATGATATGGGGGGTGGCTGAACAGGGACATAGTTGCCATCCTTCATCCACATAATTATCTCTGCTAAATGAAGATGAGTCTCCTATAGGCCAGGCCGCAGCACCTCAGTGCATGAATAACTAATGTGCACTGTGAATGACTCCGCCCAACCTCAGAGGAGGCTAATCCTGTAGAGCATGCTCTGCCTGTGGTTTTCCTAGAAATGTCCAGTACAAGCCATATTCTTTCTGCTTTCTCTCTATACCTGAGTCCTGCTTCTCTTAGTCTAAAAACAACTCTTTCTTCTTCACATAAACAACTTAAATCAGATCTCCTCTCTCAGGAGACATTTGTAGGCATCCAGCCAGCAAATGTCTTCCTCCATCCCTGCATACCCAGGCACTCCATAGCTTTCTTATGGCTTTACTTTTGTTCACAGCACCTATACCTGTATTGCATGGTGTGTTCTGATAATTTTATTTTCCTTGTTCAATTTTTGCCCTCAGTATCATATAAACTGTATGAGGTTTCAAATTTACACTTCTGGAAATCTACCTACCTCATTTTACTTCATAAATATGAATTCCTGAATGCATGCATAAATGGAACAGACCAGTGAATATATTTTATGATTTTTTTATTTTAAAGAGAAAATACAATAAAAGCAATGATACAAAGTTTCAAAACAAGGTAATAGGAAATTAACAATAGTCAATATATTGTGTATTGTTATCTTAAAGTAGCTGTTCAGAGTAGGCATGCACAACTGATCAAATAATACAAGCACATACCATTCTTTTCAATGAACTAAAAGAATTTGGTGGTATAATTATCTTAGCTATATATATGATGTGTCATATATTATGCAATAATATTATATAATTATGTTATATGATATTATAGTGTGTATATATATTTTTTTTTCTTTTCCTTTCCTTCTTTTCTCCTAGGAATACTTTTTAATGAATGCCCTATTCTTGAAAATAATGGAAATAGCCTGGAATAATTTCATCTAAAGTAGAATGATTCTGTTAGGGAATATTATGTGCTTTATGATTTTTCAAGCAATTTCAGCACTAGAATGTGTTAAGAGATGGTTCATTAACAGTCCCTTCACAAGCCTTACTTTTCAAATCGCAGTCTTAATCTTATTATATTTTAAAGGTCATTGAAATTTCCCTGTAGATCCTCTAATAAGCCATTTTATTGAAACAAGTAATTGTTTTTCAAAAATCATCAATATTTTGAACCCCAATCTAAAAACCTACAAAAGAGAGATCTAAATGAAAATTCAAGTTATTTAATAATAAGAATGATTAAGCAGTAACATACATTATAAATGTGGAGTAATCAATGTGTGCTTTGCTCATGTTTTGTTAGAAACAGGGATTCTAGGGAAGTGTCTAAAAAGCAATCCTAAATTTGTTCATATTTGTTTTACTACAGAACAACTACTAGGCTCTAAATCCATGCAAGAAACTCTGATTTCACCTTGACGCCTTCCTTGGCACAACACTGCCGTCAGACATGATGCACAGACTGGTTTAGGTGCTCCGCTGTGAGCACTGGCTGACTGTGCCCGCAGCAGTTCACAAGCTCCCTGGTAGAGCTCAGCCTTGACGAGAATTTGCAGAGCAAGTCGTCTTCGCTGTCAATTGCACTGCACAAAACTGCTTAGAAAGTTTGGCTCTTGCAGATTTACAAAGTCATAAGCAATTTGAGGTTGCATGCCAATTCCATAGAAGTCTTCTCAATACAAAAATTTGATTTAATTTTTTCATAAAGAGGACCTTGTGGTCATGAAGTCTACTGTCTGTTCCATTAAAAAATAAATAAATCTCCAGGAGAAAATCTTCAACATATTCACACACAATCCCTGCAAAGATATTTCATTCTAATTTGGGAGTACGTAATGAATTACTTCTTTGCAACTTGCATTTAGTGCCAGTGCTCTTATGGTTTATGATATAATATTTGTTTCTTTTTAGTTTACAGAAAAGGTCAATGTGACTAATAATTAGCACTATGACTCTGAGGAAAGAAGACTATAATTAGACTCTTTTTCAACAAATGATAGATAAAGTGTCATAACAGTGAAAGTGAATCCTTGGTGTCAGGAAACTAGTTTACATACAGGCAGGAAAAGTAATTTCTTTTTTTCAGACACATACTTAGGAAACCTTCTTCTAGTAATGTAACCCAACTCTTCTAAATAATAAATATACATAAAAAGTATAGATATTAAAAGCAAATCAGTGATTCTCAACCAAGACTAAGTTTCCCCATCAGGGAAGATTTAGAAAATTCTGGAAACACATTTGGTTGTTACAAAGGCAGGGAAGAAGGTGTCATCCAGCAGGCCAGGTGCAGTGATGCAGACAAGCCACCAAGAGTCAGTGGGGCAATGTTCCACCACAGCAGCAGTCTCCATGTGCTCCCCAGAGACTGCAAAAAACTTTGAATGACAGCTATATAATGTTTTACTTTGAAATTGATAAGTAAACTTTAAAGTAGCCCAGAGTACTTGAACCTCTCTGGTGAGAGGTTGCGCATTGATATTACGTTGTGAGACATCTTATAGATGTTGTAGATTAGAACATACACACACACACAGACACACACACAGACACACACACACATACACCTGTGTTAATCATAGAACTGAGCACTCTGAGATAGTATTGAGGTTCAAGACATTCAGATGTCATGGGAGGTGAAAGTCCCCAGAAGATCAATGGGAGGTGTATTAATTCATGAAGACTACCACATATTGATGGCATGGCTTAAACAATAGAAACTGATTTATTCCCAACTTTACTAAGTAGAAATATTGCTTTTTCTGAGATCTCTCCATTTGTAGATGGCCATACTCCCCCATGCCTTTTGTAATCTTTCTTCATTTGTACTATCATCCTAATCTCTTCTAATAATGACAAAAATATATAAATAACAGAGGAAGATTTATGGCCAGCTGACAGATCTCTTTAAAGACCATTCTGTTTTCTATACTAGTGACTGAACCCCAGGTCTTATCACTGTGCTATATCACCAGACCATTTTTTAATTTTAATTTTAGTGTTGAATAGGGTCTCATTAAATCACTAAAAGTTACTAAATTGTCTGGGCTGGACCCAAACTTTCAATCTTCTGACCTCAGTCTCCCGGAAGTTAGGACTTCAGTATATGAACTCAAGTAGATAAATCAAAGTTTGTAGTAGCATTAGTCTGTCTTGAGCCAGAATCCTCCTGATCAGAAATATAAATAGTGGTCCATATGAACATTGCTCAGCCTTCATGCTTTTATGAAAACAAGGAAAACACGCTCAAGTCAAAAGAGATTCCTCCTCAATTTAATCCTGATGTAGCTTCAAATTTTTGCAACAATAGCTATAGGAACTCAAAAGAAAAAAGATCAAGACTTAACTTCAAATCATAGAAGGAATATATAGAATATATAGAAGGAATATATAGAAAGAATATATATATTTATAGATATTTTATATGCTATATATTGATATTTTATGACATATAAATATATATGTATATATATACATATATGTATACATATATGTAATATATATGATATTTTTCAGAAGCAGAGGAGAACTAGAAGAGTGAATTCTCTACTGGTGTTGTGTTAGCTGTGTTATCCACAAGCAGCTCCTGGCAGGGAGCAAGCCCTCTCTGCAATTACTTGCTTAGTCTTCAAAGCCTGCCATGTGTCAGGCAGTAGGATGGTTTTACCCCTCCTCCTCTCTGTTCTCCAGCCTTGCTTCCTCTCATGGTTGCCTCGTACTATGTGAAAAAGTACCTAAATTATGGTAGTTGCACTCTCAAAATATGCGATTTTTCCCTTTGCTTCCAATGCCCTTCTGGCTCCTTCCCTGCACACTTTCTCAAGCAGCTTCTCTGCAACTCCATTTCAGGACTGCTCCAATATCACCTCTGCCACATTTTTGAAGAAAGGAGTATGGTGTGGTTAGGAGACTAACCTGCCAAGAATTTAATATATGTGTAAGTGTATATCATATTTATTCATCTATTTATAAATATTTGTTGAGAATCTATTTCTGTCAGATTCCTATAAATGAAAAGAATGTAGGATTGATACAAAAGACCCTTGCCTACAAAGAAAATACATTCTGGGTTATGTATACTAACAGTGGGGTTCTCTTTAATGATAAAGTACACAGAGTTATAATACTAAAAGTCAGCTAAAAAGTTAAAAAACATATTTAATTGTTTGTTTGTTTATTTTAGGGTCTCAAGAAGCAGCTAGGACTTGTAGTGATTCTCCTGTCTCAACCTTCTGAGCACTGGGATTACAGGTGTGCACCACCATGCCTGGTTTTGGTGGCAAACACAGCATGCCCAGGGTTTTGGGCCCAGCACAGCATGCAGTACTGGGGACTGAACCCAGGTCCTTGCATTTGTCTAGCAGGCACTTACACTGCCAAGCTATCTTCCCAGCCCTTATTTTCCCAATAATGATACTTAAAATAATCTCATTTTGGATTATAAAATCACAGTAATCATTTAAAATTTAGAAGGGACTGGGAGATAGCTCAGTAGAATAAATCTTGCCTGGCAAGTGCAAGGTCCTGAGTTCAAACCCTGGTACCACCAAAAGATTAAAATAAAATAAGTCAGAGGAACTTTTCTGGTAATTATATCAAGGAAAGCAAAGGATTTTCTCTTTCTTGGGAATGTTGAATATTTTACATATGTAACTTAACTTTAAAGTGATATAAGTTACAGACAATTAGTATAGGCTAAGATTCACAATCTGAAACTAAGAATGACAAAAACAAAAACATTCAATGGATACTTGGTCATTTGAGACTATAAGTTTATCTAGATTCATCCACTTCCCATTATCTTCACCTTTCTGCAGCAGAGAGTATTGCAAGTTCCCTAAGCAGTTTAAATTCAAAATTATCAATGTGTAAAATGACAAAGTTGATCTAGATAAGCCATCTCTTCTGAAGATTAATTCATATAGCCTCATTTTAAAAAATAAAAATGTTTGAAAGCACCTATTTTACCAAAATTCAGAATTCAAACTTGTTTCCTTAATAGAAATAAACATCAACATTTATAATTCCGTATTATTTTTTAAATCTAAACCTTAACTTTTATTTAAATAACCTCCAGTGAGAATAGAACAGACCAATTACTACCACTTCTTTATATTACCAATGAATCAAGCCAGGGAGAGCAAGCACACCATCAGCCAGCTGTCAGACAATGTGATGGGTGGGAGCTCAAGGGAGGCAGCCCTGGCTCGAGCCTACTGCTGGAGGAGCATCCACGGTGGGGTGAGGGTTCTTGATGGTCTCATCGATGGGCATGATAAGGCACACAGCCTCAGAGGCTGCTGTCAGGGCATTGATCCATACCACAGCTGGTTCCCCCACAAAAGCTTCGAAGTTATCAGTAATGTCCTCATTGTTGATGTCCACCCCTGGCAATGCCAAGCCCATACTTTGTTCAAGACGTTTGTGGCACTAAAGCCAGCATTGTCACATAGCTGGTATGGGATAATCTCCAAGGCTTTAGCATGCACCCTGATCAGTAGCTGCTGTCTTCCTGAGATAGTCCTTCGGTAATCCCAAAGATACTTAGAGAGCTCCATCTCGATGGCTCCCCCGCCAGCTACCACTGAGTTATTCTTGATGGCCCTCCTGACAGTCATGGTGGCTTCATGTAGAGATTGCTCTTTCTCCTCCATGAACTTCTCAGTTCTGCCGTGGAGGATGAACTTGTGAGTCTTGGCCTTGGGGCAGCCCATGAAGACATTGGACCCTTCACCCCCAATCTGGGTCTCTTTGAACAGCTGGCAGCAGCCCAGAAATCTGCTGACATAATGTTCATGCTGGTCTGGATTGAGCCTCCGCAGGCCATTACTGTCCCCTTCAAATCCTCCTCAGGCACACAGCCAGTGCAAAGGATGTCCCTATCAGCAAAGTCCGGGGGGGGGCCACATCCCTAATAGAGAGTATGGGCAAAATAACTTTGGCTCCAGAATTATAGATCTTCTCTAACTTGTCATACAGAATGTTCCACCTAGTATCAAGGATTACCTGATAACCCTCTACCCTGTGGACTCTGATTTGAGCATTGTCTTTCACAGCTTTCAGCTTGAGTTCACCATTTAATAAGGTGATCATGGGGTTATTGTACTTTTTAGGTTTCATTTCAAATCCATCATAAGAGAAAGTCTTCCTGAATGCAACACCAGCCAAGACTCCTCTAGGGCTCTACCCTGCGCCTTCTTGATTCCAATCATTTTAAGCTGCAGGAAATCACCCCGCATCATCACAGCATCAAGTACTGTCTTAGCAAAGAAGGATTTCTGCTGGGAGACCAGCTTGGAGCTCAGAACTATGATGGCACACTTCTAAGCCAGCAGCTTCCTCTGCTCCACTTTATCTTGCTTCTTCAAAGTCCCAGCAATCTCCTTGATCTTGTTCATTGCCAACTGTTTAGCTGTACAGAAAGCTCGGATATGATCTGGGGTGCAAACCTTCCTTCACGTAGGGCTTCACCTGCTTCAGAAGCTCTGCTGCGAGCAGCATTACAGAGGTGGTGCCATCACCAACCTCAGCATCTTGAGACTTGGCAGAGTCCACTAACGTTTTTACTGCAAGATGGACATCAAGAAGTTTCAAAATAGTGGCCCCATCAGAAATTGTTGTTTTGCCTCAGCTACCTCCAATAAGCTTGTCCATGCCATGGTTCTTACAGCCTTGGCAATCACCTGGCAGGCACTGACGTTACGCACAAGCTGAGGGATGCCTTGGGAGCTGTCAGTACCTCTTTCAATGGTATGGACATCATTTTGGTAACTTCTTCAGGGGCTCACTATTATGATTTCCATGTTCCAGCTGCCCAGATACAATTCTTTGATTCTAAAAGCTGTCAAGCAAATGACATAAGATTATTGGCTTTTATAAACTGACATGTTGAAAAAGGTTTAAAATCTTGCCAAATTCGGAACTTAGTAATTTGTAAAGAAAGTTATAAAACTATGATTTTTGCTATGAATCACAACAACTCCTGAAAGCATTGTATGATTAGACTTTCAATTTAACAAATTTCTTGTAAGTCAAATAAAATTACATACCTGGATTAAAATGGCAAACATTTTCAGACATGTGTGATTTTCTCTGTGTTTTTCCTTGCTTCACTACCTAAAGCTACGTGTACTTATATGGGCTAGAGATAATTAGAAGAGTAATAGCTAATGAGGTTGCCTCAGCAGGACTTTGACCAACACATTAAATAAGGGTGTTAAATAAAGTGAATCCATAAAAGTAATAGGGAAACCAAAGTGAAATTTGCAAAGGGTGGTAAAAACTAATGGAACTTGAATTATTAGAGAACAAGACTAACAAGGAAATATGTGAAGAAAATAATTGAGAAAAATAGGTGTCCTGCAAAATTACTTTGTTTACAATAGCAAACTCTGCTCCTTAATAGTTTTAGATATGGAGAAATAAAACTATTTGCATGCATGCTATTTTATATTTTAGTCATGAAATTTGAAGTGTCATATTTTGGATGTTGGCTGCATCTAGGGGAGGAGAAAGAGTATTAAAAAATTTAATAATTGGCCTAAAAAGCAAAACCATCTGGTGAAGTCATGAATGACCGAATTGAACAGCAGGGAAGCCTACTGTTCATCATTTCTGCAGTCAGTTGAGAATTCTGTAGAGAATACATTAAAGAATAGTATAAAAAGTGCAGTGACCCAAATAAGTTGCTAAAGGAAAAACATCAAGATCAGTTAAGAGGTATTTTATTGTTTCTAAAACTGAATACTTCTTAAATTGCTAGTAAAAGAAAACTGCTTCCTCATTGCTCACATGGAACTATTTTCTACTAATTGGAAGAAGTCTCTACTGCAGTTTGTTACTGTTGTTGACATTCCACAAGGTTATAAATTTTTCCTGTATCCTACAATTAGTAATGAGACCTGTCATTAATGTTTGATTCTGAAACAGAGGACATCAATTCTCAGAAGTAGACAGCAAACTTCTTTGAAATGTGGCACAGTGAATCTTATTTATTAATTAGTGCTTTATCCACTAACTGAATCTGAAACCCATTCTTCACTTTTTCTCCTGTTGCTTTCTTTGTTCCTTCCCCTCTTCTATTCTCTTTCCCTTCCTTCATTCCTTCCTTCTTGTCTTATTTTTTCTCTTTTACTAATAATAAAATTCCTTGATTTTAGCTTACATGAGACTGTGAGATCAACTACAAATCTGCTTTCCTGTTCCTCACAACAGCTGTGTGGAGCCATAGCTTATACTTACAAGTTTCGATGTCTCCCAAAATACTGTGTGTTAAAAGCGTGATCCTCAGCTCATGGTGACACTAGGAGGTGAAGAATAAGGAGGCAGAAAACAGGTCACTAGAGTCATGACCTTGAGTTAAATATTAAGAAATTAAAACTTGATCTCTTGTGACCTCCTGCTCCCTGTGGAGCAAACAACCATCTTCCACAGTGTACTCTTGTCATGTGACACTACCCCAGCGTAGAGTCAAAACAATGTGGACAAGTGACAAAAGCCTGAAGCCTCTGAAATTGTAGGCCAAATTAAGCTTTTCCTGCTTTTTAGGCAATTAGCAACATATTTTGTCACAGTAATAGAATGCTGACCAACACATGATAGTGTTCAGTTTGGGTCAAATACAAGGGTAATAGAAGTAATGTGTGAAACTTCAGTGTCAACAGAACATAGAGGTAGTCATTATAAATTTCACTCTGCTCTGTAGAAAGATGGCAGTCATGTAGAAAAAAATATCATCCACGATGATGAAATATCTAATCTATGAATGTCTCAGGAATGACTTTCTGAAATAGCACTACTTATCTCTGGTGAAAATATAGAAAATAACCTCTACTGTTATTTACACTAACTGTATTGGCAACCTTCTCCTTTTTTTTTCTTTTGTGGTACTGGGGATCAAACTCAGGACTTTGTGCTTGCCAAGCAGGTGCTTATGCCACTGAGCTGTTTCCCTAGCTCCATACATTAACTTTATGGGGTGTGCTTACCACAAAAAAATTTCTCAGGATTAATTTCATAAAAAGTATGATAAAAATGTAACTATAATAATTTTCAAAATATTAGTCATTGGTTTAGTAATTAAGTGGATGGAGATGAAGAAAGAGATATTGAACTGGGGAGAATCCAGTGACCTGGTTTATTTCATGAAAACCTAATAGAAAAAATCACAAAATGAAAAGTTGGAAGGCCAATACAATATTCCCCAAGCCTCTTGTGGTAGAAAACTGATTGGAAAAAAAAAGCAGAATATTCCTAAGTAAAGATAGTTCCTTCCTTCTTCAAAAAATGTCTTGTAAGATAAAGAAGAGCTCGTATAAAGATATCCCAGCTTAAAAGGACATATTAAAAAACAGAATTTGAAGAATAATTCTCTAGGTTGAACTGAAAAAGTGCTACATCTCCAACTCCCTCCAACATTTTTTATTGATTTTTAAAGACAGGGTCATATTTCAATTTGTATTTCTGAAATGATAAATGATGTTGAACATTGTTTAAATAAATTTATTTGCCATCTGTATTTGTTTACTTGAGAAGGATGTATTCATTCAAATGCCCCTTTTTGGATTAGGCCTTTGAATTTTGGAGATGTGCTATTCTTTAATTTTTTACATGTTCTAGATAAAAGTCCTTTATCTGAGGGAAGTTGGCAAAATCTATCTTAGAGAAGTTGGAAAATTCTTATCTAGACAAATTAGCTAAAAGCTTTTCTCAATTTGTGCGTTTTCTTTTCATTCTGTTGGTGATTTCTTTTGGTGTACAGAGATTTTTAATAAGATGAGATTAAATTGCTGATTTTGGAAGTATTTCCCTTGTATTTTTATTTTTATTCATGAATTCTCACCCTACTCCTATGTGTTTAAGATTTCTTCCCAATTTCTCTTCTAGTAAACTTAGAGTTTCTGTTTTCATATTTAGATCTTTGACCTATTTTGACTTCAGTCTAGTGTGCAGTGATAGACAATAATATCACTGGCATTTTTTTCCAGCACCATTTAGTAAAGAGGCTATCATTCTTTCAATGTTCATGTTTGGTCCTTCTGTGAAAGATAAAATGGTTGAGTGTGTTTGTGGTTGTGTCTACATCTTCTAATCTGTTTCTTTGATCCTCAGGTCTGTTTTCTAGCCAGTACCTTGCTAATTTATCACAGTGGTTTATAATATAATTTTAAGTCAGGGATTATAATGCCTTGCCTTTGTTGGACAGAATTGCTTTTGTATTCTTGGTGCTTTCTGTTTCCAGAAGAATTTGAAGAATATTTTCTCTAGATTTGTTTAGTATACTAATGGTATTTTGACTGTCCCGTAAAGAATGGCTATCATCAAAACATCAACCAATAACAAATGCTAATGGGGCTGTGAGGAAAGGGACCCATCTCCACTGTTGGAAAGAATGTAAACTGGTACAACCACTGTGGAAATCAGTGTGGAGACTTCAAAACATTAACATTAGAAGTCCCATTCAACCCAGTTGTTTCCTTCCTAGGTATTTTCCAGAAGAATTGAAAACATCATACTGTAGAAATATTCCATGTGCACTCATGTTTATAGTAGCATAATTTGTAATTTCAAAATCTTGGAAATAATCCACAGGCCCATCAACTGAGGAATGGATAAAAAAGGATGTGGTGTTTCTATACAATAACTCCTCAGCTATAAAGAAAGATAAACTCGAGGCATTTATAGGTAAATGGATACAACTAGCGACCATATTCATATGTGAAATCAAACTGACATGTGTGAGCATTACATTTGCTCCCTAGTGTGTGAGAAACTGAAGGAGTAAATAAGATTCAAAGGACACAATGGATATTGTGAAAAGGAAAGAATGTACTGAAAAAGAAAAACAAACCAGGATGGAAGAAAGGAGAGAAGGAGGGAACACACACACAAAATTGCTAAGATAACTGTATTACTAATTTCTATTAGTTCATTGAAAAGAACAATATCTGCTTACCTAGAAATCTGAGAAACTACTTTGAAAACAACAATATACATTATAATAACCATTCATTTCCTATTATCTTGTTTTGAAATTCTGTACTTTTTCTCTTCAAAATAAAATAAATTTAAACAGAGAATGTCATTATTGAATCTTTGATATAAGTCAGGTATAAAAAATAAGATACATAAACAGCTACACTCTCTTAATTTACTGATAAGAGACATCTGCTATAATAATGTCTGTAAGTATAACATCATGTATGCACCTTGTATGATACCAAAACATTATGAAAACAGTTTGTAATGTATCAGTTTATCGAATCCATCCTGTTGTCTTAAAACTGTCTCATTGATATTTGTACTTCAATAAAATAATAAATAAATTAAGTAAGTAATTAAAAACAAATATTCAAATTAAAAAAAAGAGAGAAGGTCATGCTAAACTGTGTAGGCAGAATCAAGTTTGTAATCATCTTGCCTCAACCTCCAGAACAACTAGGATTATAGGTGTGCCCCATTTTGTCCAAGAAGAGATTTTCTTAAATTTCCCAGAGAGAGAGAGAGAGAGAGAGAAAGAGACAGAGAAAGAGAGAATCTAATTATACAGTGGCAATAGATGAAGGTCAAAGTTCAAATTAAACTCTTACTACTCAATGTGCACTTCAGTTGTGGCAACCATAGATGCAAGAAAGGGGAAAGCCTCACCATATAGGAAAGAGCCACCAGACTGTGGACCCAATGGGCCAAAGAGTTTTCTTCAAAGTTCTGAACAAGAGTTCAGCTGAGGAATTTACTCCGGGACAGAATATGAGTCTTAAAATCATTATGTCCTATATTTCTGTCATTTCTGTGGAGCAGTGACTGCTCCCATTTTTCCTGCTTTATCTGCAGGACCTTTTAAGGATAGTTGTAATGTTGTAGCCATCCTAATTACTTTTTTAATTGAGACAAAATACTCAACACATAGCTAAAGGCTCACAGTTTGTGGAGGCTTCAGTCCATAATATCTGGCTTTGAGGCAAGGTGGTGGGACAGAGGGGCAACAGTTCAAGGTCACCAAAGACAGAAAATACAAGAGCAAATAAGAAGAGAACAAGTCTCTTCTCCTCCCTTATACTCTACTCAAGCTGCCTGTCATAAGGTGGGCCATCATTTAATCAAGCTTTTAAACTTCTCAAGATGGCACAATGAATCACCCATCACAATGCAATAAGGTATAAACTTACACCATAGGGCATGTCCTTTATACCCTAGGATGTAGAATTGCTGAGTCACTTGGTTAAATTTCTTGACTTTTAAAGTTGACACAATGCATCAACCATTACACCAGCTCTATCACTGTGCATCAAGGGTATACAGAACTTGTACATTAGTTTATGACTTACCCATTTATCAAGAACCAAGTTCAAATTCAATGAACTTTAGCCATTCCTATTTTGTCAGTTAAAACAAAATAGTTACTTGTGGGAAGAAAATACCTGTAAAGTAGCCAGGAGAGCAGATTAACTAATGCCATTCATATGAAATTGCCTTGTATTTATTTTTTTATTAATAATAGAGATTCCCTATAGCTGTAAGTGACCACCTACTTTTTGATATGCTTCCCAATTTTTCTTACTGCTAAACTGGACATTGTGTCTCAGTTTGGCCAATGAGATGAGAGGAAATTATAACTCATGGCTAGGCGTGTCCTTACAAGCAAAGCTATTTCACCTGTACTCCCATTCCCTTGTTGTTTCAGTTAAGTAATGAAAAAATTTGTGGTCCAAATGTGATAGAAAATCTGTAACAGTTTATGAAGATACAGATAAGTGAAACTAGGTCTCCAAATGATCTAGGAAAGCAGAAACCCCTAATCAGACTGGATTATTCTTTTATGAATATTTATATAAAAAAATTAACTTATGTTCATGTGGTGTACTTTCTTGTTGTGCTATTTTAGTGTACATTAATCAACATGCAATTTAACCCACTAAATCTCAGGTTGTAAAGGACATTTCTGATTGTGATATAAAACCAAATTTATACAGGTATGTATCTGAATGGAAACAGTAACCTTTTATAAAACAGGTCATTGCAAAAGACTATTTCTAGTAGAATCAAGGGAAGTATCAAATAATTTCAGAGACCTATTGTGGTGGATGTTTTCTCCACAGATGTTAGACTCAGACAGTTTTTATTTAATTCTAAAAAGTGCACCACATGTACATCTGTCTCAATAAATGATCATAATTTATAATTATAAGACTCTTTAAATCATCTGTCAGACACATCCAGATGCCAAATAAGTTAAAATCTTCAGTATTCAAACTATGCTCAAAAATAATTTATACACCTGGGAAGTCAAAGTTAATGATTTGGAAAATATTTTTGAATGTGCCATTTTATGCTCAAAATGGTACAAAATCTTAAGAAAATGGATAAGGGTAAAACTTTGTACCTACAATCAAGGGTATTCACTTTTACTGAATGATTCAAAAAAGCTAATTTACTTTAAACAGTTTTTTAAATATTTGCTATTAAAATGAATACCCTTGGCTGAGTGTGGTGGTGCATGCCTATAATCTCAGCACTCATGAAGCTAAGGCAGGAGGAATGCTTTGAATTCAAGGCCAACCTAGGCTACATAGGAAGTTCAAAGCTAGCACCAACTGCATAGTGAGATCCTGTCTCAAAAAAATGCTCATAGCTATAATTCAGTTTTAATATGATCACTGTTTACATGCAATATGCTGCTAAGTATAAAAATGACTAAGACATTTTTCTTCCAATGAAATAACTTACAATGTGATATGAGTTAGTGTGAGCAAAACAGAGATACAATCATATTCTCACACATAGATATGCATAAGCATAAGCTACAGATGTCAAAATAAATAAACAAAATATTATAAATGGTCCATATACATACTTATAAATTATATGCACCGACACTCACATTTAAAGAATGATTAAGCTTACAAAATCCTTATCTCACTCCTCCAGTCAATGCAGGTTTTAAAAACAGTGTTTATTATACATCATGTATTACATTCCAGATATTAGGGCCCTTGCATGTGGCCACAGGAATGCTCACTGAACAGGAGTTTAGTTGTACAGTGCTGTTATTCTGGCCAAGGTTTGAGGTTCCCCACAAAATGGGAAAGCCTGGTTTTACTGTATAGAAGTTCACAGTCAAGAAGAGCTATGTGAGCTAGCAGATGACTTTGCCTATGAAGATGAGGCAGAATGGAAATATGCCAAAGAGAGAGATGAAGAATGTGGTATGATAATATTCTGGATCAGACAAGTTAGTAAAATTAGGGAAATTATATTTTAAATAAAACCTGAAGTAATATTTTAAAAGCCCATAACCTAATGCAAGAAGTAGAACAGAATTGTAGTATTATAACATTAAGAAGTGGACTATAATCAAAGATATATTTAATACTTAGGGGAGACTGGAAAGAAAGAGCCAAAAGTGGGATTTATATGTTGTCCTACTTAATATTTATTATTTTTAATTCACCGAATGAATTATGAATGAATGAGTGGATTTATGGTTCTTTATTCTTCTCTAGTTGGCAACAAAGTTAAAAAGAGACAGAGAAAAAGAATAAGAGAAAAGTTTAAGAAATCCAGCTACAGTATCAGAACAAAAAGCAACAAAAGAACCTGACAAGTACAAAATGACACCCATATTTGAACTCTAAAACCAAATTTTGTGGGGCTGGCTAAATAGCTCAGTGGGTTAAAGCACCTGCAAGCAGGTGCAGGGGTCAGGGGTTCAATCCCTAGACCTGCCATGCTGGCTCTACCCCAGTTCACCCTGGGACAGTAATTGAGACTGGGTTTGGTGGTGCAGACCTGTAATCTCAGCTCTTGGGAGGCTGTAAACAGGAGAATCACTATGAATCCAGTCTAGTAGTGAGACACAGAACACCCTGTAGATCCTTCCATAAAATGCAGAAGAAAAAAAAATGAATTCAGTATTTCTCAACACTGTGTGTAGCCAGGTATGTCATGACTTCTTATTCTCCGTGTCTTAAAGTAGCCTGTATTCTTTTCCTTGTGTCTGATATAAAATTCAATACATATTTGAGTTACTCTAAAAGGATATTCTGTTAACTATGTCGAAACAATGATTAGTTTGCTAATGATTTCATAACAGACACAGAGAAGGAAATTAAAATCCTCTACAACAATCAGACTAAAACCTTTGAACTTCAAGTTTGCAAGTATTACAAAGACCATTAACCTGCATCAAGGACCCTCTCTTCCCCTCTCTGTAACACTCCAATCTTGTTTCCAATTAGGGAGCTACTTAATCATCACATGTCCCCTGTGTATAACCAGAGTACTTTTAAGTCATAAAAAAATGAAAGAAATTCTGTCCTTTGTAACGTTGTTTGGTGTGGAGAACATTATTAAGTTAAATTACATGAGTCAGGAACAGAAAGACAAACACTACAGATACTCTGCTGTATGTGAAATCCACTAGTCTCTCATAATAAATTGAGAGAAGAATGGTAGTTGACAGAAGATGGGAAGAGTAGATATAGGGAAATGGGGAAAGGTTGGTCAGTGAGTATGGAGTTATGCTCAGGCATGATCTAGCAGTTGAATTGTGTTTTTGTATAGTGCCTTGATTACAGATAATAGGAATGCTCTGCACATTTCAAAACCCTATAAGAAAGGTTCTTGAAAGTTTTCACCTATAAGGCAATGATAAATATTTGAGGAGATAGGTATGTTTTCCCTACTTCAAATACAGTGCACACATGAGTGGACACAACACACAGTCTCTTGCAAATATGTACAAACCTTATGTCTATTTTTAAAAATTAAAGGTGGACAGAAATCATCGTCAAGATCTTTGTGGAGTTTTCCATGGCCTCAGAGACTCATAAGGCCATCCAGGCCCTGAATGGGCACTGATTTGCAGGCCGCAAGGTGGTGGCTGAAGTGTATGACCAAGAGCGTTTTGATAACAGCAACCTCTCTGTGTGACTTTGGCCCTGTTTCCTGGACTTGTACTTGCTCCTCGTTTCCTTCGGGTTTTATAGTGATACAGTGGTGTCCCTGGGACCAGGCTCTCTGCCCAGCCCAGCCTGTAGTATGTATAAAGGTGCAGATGCTGCTGGCCCTGAAAAATAAAATAAAATAAAATAAAAATAAATAAATAAAAGTGAAGCACGCTGAGACAGGAATTGAGGCCGGGCATGGTGGTATGTGCCTGTAATCCCAGCTCTTGGAAGGCTGTAAACACGCGGATCACTATGTGTCTGATCTAGTAGTGAGATCCTGAATGCCCTTTAGACCCTTCCCTAAAAAAATAAAAATTAAATTAAATTAAATTAAAATTAAAAGTGAAGAATAAACAAAGGTTTAAATCCAGATTTTCTCCCTTCTACACTAGCAGATGGTTGTCCTCCTGAACAAGTTATTCATGAATTATCTGAAGATGGGCAAAGGTATACCACATAAGTCACCTTCTTCTTAATGTCTGAACCATAATCTCCTCTAGTACCTATCAACGTGCTACTTAATATATTGTCTATGTTGGTTTCATCCCATATATTACAGGCTTCTTGAAAGTTATGGATGTGTCCTGCTGTCATGAGTATTCTGAAATCCAGTCAAGAATCTTTCCGAGTCACAAAAAGAATCTTCAAAATTGTTTTTATATTCAATTGAGGGTTTTTTTGTGTGTGTTTTTCTTATAAAACATTCTCCTTCCTACCCAAAGTATCACCTCATTTCTCCTAGAATTCTGTTTCACACACCATAAATGAAACATATACTACAATCACATTGTACATTTCACTTCACAAATGTTTGCAAACTTCTACCGTGTGCATTCTGGAGAACCTAGTATTAAAATGATTAGAGTGAATTTACCCAGAGAAACTAAAAGATAAGCAAATAGTGAGGCAGGAAGAATATCCCAATTAAATGGAATAGGGCTAGCTAGAACACCAAGATTTAAAAGCCAGCAGAATATTAATGAAAAATTATCCATTTTGGTTATTGCCTTGACTATTTAATGATAAAAGCAGAATAAAACAGTAAAAGTACCTTGTCATATTTTGAAAGATTTGATATGTGAAACTGAGAAGTTTTCATATAATTTAATAGACAGTAATAAGGCACTAAATATTGTTGAGAAATGGGTAACAGGCTCAGAATCCTTATTTTAAGACATTTACATAGATAATCACACAAGGAAATAACTGGTTGAGGAAAGCTCAAGAGTAAAACAAATCAATTAGAACTTCTTGAAATGGAGAGACAAATGGAACATTGAAAATGTAAGACTTGCAGAAGTTGAGAACTCACATCATGAGAGAAAAGGGGAAAAAACCCAAAGAATTTGGGGTGGATATGATATCGAATGACAGAAGATATTAGTGCCATAGGCACTGATGGGCAGGATTGGAAGAAAAAGTTGATTATTTGGGATAAAACTAGGAACACTCATACTAGGATTTAAGTGTAGAGGAAGAAAATAATTTCTGCCAACTTTTCTTCTATCTACTCTTCTGGAGCTCATCCATTCATGAGAAGTGAGGTGTTTGGGGGAGGATAAAAATAACTAAATGTGCACTTCCCTTTAGAGAGTAGTTCAGTTCTAGTTTCACTGGATAAAATATGCTCAAATGATTGATCATTTCCTCCTGGGGGAGGAGTATGGCACATTGTCCTGACGATGAGGAAGAGGAGCCAGTGATAATAATACCTAATGTAACAACCATTGTCCATTTGACATTCTCATTTTGAAAATCTGTACCATACTGCTACTATTTCTGTCTTTATTTTTGCTTTCTTGTTAGTTTGTTTTTACTCTTTAAAATAAACTAAAACCAATCTTTAAAAACTCCTCTGGGATTCATGGTCTCACTCTCTCTCGTCCAGGGGCTTAGCAGTGGCCTCTGTCCTCAGGAAACCTGTGGTCTCCACTGCCTTCTGAGGCTGAAATCCTATGGCTGCTGTACCTCCAACACGCTGTTTTTGGCCCAGATGTTGCTGCTCCTGGTGTTCCTAGCTCACTGCCTGTACCTTGGATCCTGTTCTCCAAAGCTTGGAAGTCTCCCTACCATTGACTTGGCACCTTTACGAGTTGAATCAGTCCCCTGCTGTTTTGGCAAACAATCAATTCATTCTAACACTGATGACTTTCTTCTGAAAAGCTGGACATGAGAATGAAAAAAAACCAGTTGTGGAGGCCAAGGCTTTTACCTTGATCAGCTACACTGGCTTTCTAATTTGGGTCTGGGGATGCATTCACTGTTTACAGGAACCCCTGCAAGCCTCCTTTGCCTGAAAGTCCAAGTGGGTCTCTCTAGGCCTTGCTGGCATTCCATCTTCCTCCATATCTCTCTTCTTGGCAAAGGTACAAAACATGAGACAACAAGAGCCACAACTAGTTATTAATGCCTATCCTTTTTCCTTCGAAGATGCTTTGGGAAAAGATTTAAGGGAGATCTGGGTTCTATTCTTAACTCTGAGGTGACTAAGAGAAGTCATTTATTTGCAAATACAGGGCTGTGAAGATAATAGAACTCTTCTCTCTAGGATAGCTAATAATCTGATTTATCATTATGCAAGTGAACTGCCAGCACTAACCTCAACCACACAAAACAATTCTTCCAGGATATATTTTTGTATTTGTCTTATTTTTATTACTTGGGTGCTTTCTCTGTACGTTCTGTCTGTAACAAATCCTGATATTCCCCTGACATATTGTTGCCTCAGGCCAGCTAAGACAATAGTCTTGTATTCAGAAAAGTGAAATAAGAAGCACATCAATAATTTTCAAAATGTTACCCCACTTCACATGTTTAGTTTAAGTTGCCTGCAGTACATTTAGGAGACTAAATTCTCCTTGGGGATCCACAGTGATTTGTATCCCATTTTAACTTAAATTCTAAGCAATGTTCTACTTTTCATTCAGCCTCTTATTATGATTAATCATCACTGATGGAGCTGGGCTGTGAAACAGGAGGAGTATTATACCTTTAAACTCAAACAGTTATAAAAACACACTTCGCTTCTTAGAAAATGTAATGCGAATTTAACATATACAGTCACAATTTTCACATAGCCCAAGTCCCAAGACACAATTTTATTTAACAATGATAACTATCTGACAGTGTCAGCACTATAAACATCAGTGGAGAACACAGATAAACCACACATCAAACATGGAAAGCTTCATTAAAAAAACCTCAAGGAGGGACCCAGATTATAAACGATACAATCAGACTACAACCTAGAGTCACATATTTCATAGATAACAAGGTCAAGACAGACACAGACCCTGGGCCAAGTACAACAGAGTCAGAGCCAAAGGCTGCAGGTGACAGAACAGGCTGTGCTATGTCAGTTGGGAAGGGTCCAGGCTGGCCAGAAGACAAAAGTATCAAAAGGCTACTTGACATCAAAGCAAATTCATTTTAGGAAGCTATAGTAATGAGATAAGGATTCAGGATTAAGTTTCTAGACCATATTTTCCTCAAAAGAATTGGTGCTTGATTCCCTAGAGCACAGCTGAGAGTCAGTGCTGAACCTCCCTTCCATCTGATATTACTGCTGGTATTTGTCTCATGTGGTAACTGGAAATTCTGGGACTTAATGGTTATGTTGGGTCAGAAGAAAGATTAAGATTCATATGTGTGCATCTCAGCAATGATAGCTCGTTAAACTTTCAGTGTTAGTCAATGTGAATTCAAATGCCATCAATAAAGCAGTTGAGATCCTTCAAGTTGTAAGAAACTATATTCTTACATAGACAACTTTTAAGTGTGCAAAAGCATTTTAAAATTTTTCAGATACTGCTTTTTTGTGTCATTGTCAAGGTTACAAAGTCAAAAACCTTCCTTCATATAACTATTACTTCTTCTTAACCTGTCATATAATATAAAGTATTCAGTGCTCTTTCATTCAGTGGGTTTGTGGTAGCTTGACAACCAGCGGGAAACTTGTGACACACAGAGAACTGAATCAGTGTGGTGCTGGGTATGGAAGGCCCACCTGAGGCTTGTTCCCATCAAAATAGAAAGAAGTGTTAGAAGCTGTTGATTCTCCTGAGGCTGCTTGGTCCCCTGGAGGAGCTTGTCACCAACTTTCCTCATATGAACATAGCTGTTCTCATTGCCAGGGGAGCTGGGGCTCTCATTGTCACTGAGAAGAGCTGTGGTTCACCTTGGGGAGCTGTGTCCCTTACTTTTAGCATTGCCTCCCAGCTCCAGAGGGAAAGATGATGCCCTGCTCAAGGTCCTGGAGAAGCTTGTAGCTTTCCTGAGATGTACTCAGCTATTCTCACCTTTGGAGGAGCTCAGGACCTCACTATGGTCCTGAGGAGGGCTGTGGCACTTTTTGTTGGAGCTCTGGTCCTTACTTTGAACCTTGCTTCCTGGCTGCAGTGCAGACCCTCAGCCTGCTGGCACAGATTCCCTTCATCCTCCTGCAATAGATTTTCTAGCTTCCACCACTGACATTTTGGCATTCCCAGTATAGACCCTTGAAACAGGCTTGTATGTTTTAATATTATTGTGGGCTCTAGGCCCCTGGTTGGACTCATGAGTGGGAGCACAGTTATGAGCTCTAGGTCTTCAGCTGGACTTGTGCAGGATGTTACTGTGGAATCCAGATCTTCAGCTGGATTGTTTTGGTCTTTAATGTGTGGACATATTTCCTATACTCTTTGTATAACATTCTTTGGGTGACTATTATAAAATAATCCTGTAAATTATGTGCCGTATATTGTCTTATTTTTCTTGGAAATCTTGACCAAAACAATCCCTATTAGCATCTTATAATAGCAATCCATTTGTGTTCATATCAATGGTATAAAGGATGTAAAGATATATGGCATATATTCCTGGTCCTCAGGCATTTGGAATCAATGTACTTATGACTAGAGATAAGATTACAGAGTAATATCACTACCCCCATTTCTTCTGGAAAAGGAAATTATTTTTGCGACTAAAAGCACATTCAAAGAAAAATAACACAACCTCAATAGTAGCAATTGATACTTCGGAGAGTCAAAAAGCATTTATGATGGCAAAAACAAGAAAAAGAAACGTACTAAACTAAAGATCTTCAATGGGAAGTGGCAGTACCTTAAATTTAGTGGGAATTGTTAATGTGAACAGAGTTGATTAGCTAATGTTATCATCCATGATTGCTTGGAGGACTTAATGGTCTATAAAATTACCAAAGTATCAACATGACTCAGTGAGATGAGGAACTATGGTGAAAATTCCTTATGTGATATTTTTCTTTTGTAAAAGTGTAAACAGTGACAACTATTGTCTATTTCAATGTCTGTGAAGTGCCTGCTTTTCTGAATTGCAAGCTGTGTGAGGTAGAGAACACATCTTATTATCCATCATTTTGCACACAGCCTGGAAAGAAAAGTGGGACATGGGAAACACCCAGGACACATTTGTTGGCTGAATAAAATTTGGGCTATGTTTCAAGAGTGTGACTGTGCCATAAAGTATGGCCACATGAGACCTACAAGTTCACAGTAGCTGGGGATTAGGTCACCATGACACTGACCTAGCTCACTGAGCACAAGCTCATCTGCTTTTGAAAGATACCAGAAGACTATATTGGTTCAGGCTTCTAGAAGACCTTGATTCTTTCCAGATCACTGATAGTAATGAGCACAAAAGCATTTCCTGAGGGATAAGTGAGATAAAGAAGACTTTTGACACAGAAGGTCATCCTTGGCATCCTGCCTCCTGTCAGTCCCAGGGCCATTTTGCCTGCCATCTTTGTAGAAGGCGCTCAACCCAGAGTATTTGTTATGCTGTGTGAGGCTTAGCTTTTCCAAGGTTTGCATGTGCAGGTCAGCAAACTCTGCCCTTCGATGTGTTTGAAGCATTTTCTGATTTTTTCTTATTGAGGCACAATTGTATTCTTTCCATTTTACATTAGTTTTCCCATTGTGTTTTGGCACTGACTTTTTATGTAACAGTCTAGAAAAAACTTCAAACACCCCAGCAGGGGGTTGTATTACACATAAAATCATGGTTTAACTGACATCAGATTTGGAACCCTGCCATTTGTGCATAGCGTCTAGTTTTGCCCTTCGAATGAACTGTATATAAATGGGCTCAAAATAAACTCTTTATGGAGTTGGAAGTTGAACATATGTCTGAAATGTCAAAGCAGTCTTCTCAGCCAATGTAAGATTGTCTATAGATTACCATTTTTATTTTCAATAATAAAAGCTTTTCCTTTGAAGCCTGCTTCTAAATTTTAAAGCACAGTTCAACAAATTTTTGTTTGATATAGAAACACTGTTTCATAAAGTCTTTTTTCCACCAATAGGATGCTTCTGGGAATTTCATAATAGTTAAATGACAAAACTACATGTCATAACTCTTTTTACACTGATAGCTTTCTCAAGAGTTCAGCATCATTTTTGGCTCTATTTATCCATATTCTCGTGTATCAATAATAATATAAATCAAACATTTTCTGAATACATATGAAGAGATAGTCTTAAATGTAATTGTATTCCACAAGTAACTGTGAATGTCATTTGATTTGCAGGAAAAAGGAGAAACTTAAATGTCTGCAATCAAAAATATCAGACCACTGATTAATCTGTGACCTATATACTTACTTGCAAAGATAATTTATAATTTAAAGAAGCAAATGAGTTATAATAGGGGATATTTTGTCTTAGTAATATCCCCTCAACAAAATCTCAGTAGCATCAAAGTTTATTTTTCAGATGAACACGGCAAATTTGATGTTATGTATTTCCTTTTTAGTAACAAATTTCTGGCTTGCCTGTAACAGAGGTAAGCAGGTAAACTGAAGTACTAGCTCTTACATATTTCATTTCCAAAATAATTCCTTTCTTCCCTAATTTTTCTCTACCAGGCAGGATTAGTCACATAGTTTCATACAACAAAAAGGGGCCAGGAAACAGCTTAGCCTAAGTGCAAAACTGTGAAGAGAAATTGATGATACTGGTGAACACAAACAAAATCCTTATTAAAGCTCTATAAATATAGCACAGGTTTGACTTAAAGCTACTCTTCTCTACAATATGTTGAATGATGCCCTACAAATTTATGTCTACAAGAAAATTCCAAAAAGGATCACATTGGAAAATAAGATTTTGGAAATTATTGTTACTTAAGATGAGATCGTACTGGATTAGGATGAGTTGTAACTCCCCTTACTGATGCTCTTGTGAGAAGCCATGCCATGTGCTGACAGAGAAAGAAATGCAGGGACAGTGTCACATGTGAATGGACAGGGGAAGTGAAATGATGCACTCTCAAATAGAGGAATGCCACAACCTGCCAGCAGCACCCTGAATGAGGCATGGAACAGATTCTTTTTCAGAGCTTCCAATAGGAGCCAGCCTTGTCAATGGCTGGATTGCAGACCTCTAGCCTCCAGAATAGGAAGAGAATATAATTTTGCTATTTTATACCATCCAATTTTGAGCAGCTTGTTATGACAGCCATAGAAACACAACAACGCCATTGTTACCCTGGAAATAAAAAGAAATAGAACTCATTCCTTGTTCACTTGTTATGGACCTAGAGACATGCATGCATACTCTTATACTAGCTACTCTTCAGGGTTTGACTTCATTTTAATAACCTATTGTGCTCACTTTAAGGGAGCAACAATAAAATACACTACATGGCACTACTTAAGCTCAACATGATATCATTTAACTATGGACTGAAAGATCAGTTTGTTCTCTTTAAGTTAATAGTCTGTTTAAGTATCTGTTTTTGAACTCTGGAAAGTTGTGAAGTATTTTCAGTCCCAGGGGAAACTAACAGCATTCAGAATGGCCCTAATAGTCTATACACTTTATTGTATTTTTACTGCTTCAGTAGCAATGAAAAGGTTAAGCATATTGAGTTGGGGTTAAGCATATTGAGCTGGGGTTTAAAATTAGGGTTAAACACTTAAAAGGATGTCAAAACTTCAGTGCCAAGGTCACAAACAACTAAATGGGATGCCAAAAGTAGGTTGCAATACAACTAAGTCAGTGGAAATAAAGCACTTAAAATAAACTATTTTTTTCTTTTTAAGATATACTAGACATCCTACGTGATAGCATCTTGCTTGTTAAATCTTTTCAGATTAAATCACTCCAGATCAAAAATGTTTTCAGTCTATTTTGTTCTTCAAGGAATACTATCACCTATAATATTTTCAATGAGGCAGAAAAGAACTACAAAACACTGTAATTTTAATACATAGATATATTGACACCAGCACTAACTTCCATTTTGTGAATGCAACCAGCTTGAGGTATGCTTTCTGTTCTTTGCTGTATCTTATTTCAAGCTTCTATGCGTCAGTGTTGGTCTCCAAGCTTTTGTGACATATCTACTTAGGTAGAAGAAAAAACTCAGTAGAGTGGCCTTTTCAAAGCTGAGATATACGCAGGTGCTATCTCTATTATGTCACCATTTATATTATAACCCTGAGGACCTGAGTCATTTCAACAATAAGGTAAAGAAAAAATGGGTAAGCTCTCTCTTAGTGATTATATTCAAATGCACAATTTCAATGCACCTCTGTAGATGCATAATTTTGGATTCATAATAACTAAGATCATAGTATGTTAAAGGTTAGTTTTTCAGTGCTATATCTCTACCAATCAACATACCTTCCCTACTAGGGTAGGTGGTTTTATGTTACTAGTTCTAAGCTGAAGTAAACTGAACTTCCCGTGTGACATGATTGCCATGATGCCATTATATAAGGGAACTAAAAGGAATAGTTATGGAAGAGAGACAAGTCTCTTAATTTTTCTGAATAATTCAGCATTTACTTGCTTGGGATTGTGGAGAAGAGAATAAATACCAACTGTCTTCTTAAAGCCCACATAACTAAGTGACTTACACTTTCTCTTTCACAGCATCCAACCATGCTTTGCATCTCTTCAATGTCTATTCAAGTGAATGCTGAGTATTTGGTGTACATTTTTTATAACCACATGTCAATCCAGCCCTTCCAGGAAGTCTGTTTTCTCAAAAGATTTAATTTTCGTATTGTGCCTAAAATATCCTCATGTGTGGTATATACTGTGAGCATTCATTTGATTTCCATGTCCATGGAATGGCTCTGTCCATTTGATCACATCTCTGTTTGCCTCAGGTAATGACAAATAAAAACAGTCTCCAGCTGGAGATACAGCTTGATGGTCTAAGTGCTTGCCTGACAAGTGCAAGAATGAGGGTTCAATCACTGGCACTACATGCCATGCCAGTCACCAAACTGGACATGGTGGTGCCCATCTGTAATCCAGTGCTGGGGAGGCTGAGACAGGAGGCTCACTATAAGTCCAAACTGTATAGCAAGTCCCTCTATCAAATAAATAAACAAATAAAAGATTAAAAAACTTTAAATGGTCTCTAAAGTCAGGGTAGATTCTGTACCTCTAGTATACTAGGACAATTCTTTAAATCTTATAGACAGTGGTTAGGATGATAGCAGTAAAAATATGACTTATCTGGATCATACTTAGTAGACTTTTCAGTGCTATGTGACAGCAGTGAATAAAAATACTTTAAAGTGACTTCTAAACAAACCTTACTGAAGACATATTGATGGACAGCACGAACATAATGCCTTTCCTTTTATGAAATAGAATCTTAGGAAAATTTAAAACCAAGGTAAAACAGATACACTTCTCATTCATAATTTAGAGGTAACTCTAAACTGTCCTATTTGTGCCACTCATAGGTTAATCAAAAAAACAGTTAATGAAATTCATTTATTTCCTTTCCTAATCAGATCATCTCAAATAGAATAGTGTTTTATCATATCAATTAGTTGCTCCTGGCCATTCAGAAACTAATACCTGAAATTCAGAGAAAATTAATACATGCTATGTAATCTAATTTCTAAGCTATCTATATGATTTAATTCTTATTGCCTCTAAGGCACTTAGAAACAATAGGCCACCCAGGATTTAAATTATAGATCAACCATGAGATATAATTAAAAAGAAAGTCAAATCAAGAGTTGATTTTCCCAAGGCCCTAAGTATAATAAACAATGTTAGCAGGAACCCATATAAAGTATGATACAATATTATTAATATTCACTACTTTTCACTGTGTGGCTTCCTGTGTATCCAATGTCTGACACAGCAAAATGCAGAAACCTAATGCAAAGACTTTTCGAGGCATTAAAATTCAAGTCCAAATCATCGAACATTATATTTCATAGCATTTGCCCACTTTTAATCTTCCATACAACAATTAAAGACCATAAAATAGTGATGTAAAATCTATAATGGAAAGAGTTATTTCCCTCTGAGATTTGACTAATACTGTGACAATCTGCTTTCTTGTTACCATACATTTTAAATGAAATCATATGTCTTGTGCCAGTATCTGAAAACAGTATTTTGAATTCTTACCAAAAATAGTACTTCAGGCTAAATCTGGAAGACAAAAACATCTAGTAGATTTATTAAAATAGACTTTAATATTCATGTTCATGGAACCTCCTTTTTGTATGTGATGGAATTTTGATATACCTTCATTGGAAATCTGCAGCAAGTAAGTACAGTATCTGAGGGCAGCTTGGAAGTCGTACAGAGTATCTAACATTTAAAAAATATTCTTGAAGAGAATAAATCTAATCTTAATGTTCCATAAGGTATTGGAAACAAACTGGAATTTTTTTCAATGACATCCAAAAATATATCAACTTTTATTATTCCCATGGTTAAAAAACTAAAAGGTATAAAATTAAGCACTCCTGAATACATTATTAAAGTTTCTAAGTCAACTGTCTTATTTGACCATTACAATTATTTTTTACTTCAATTTGATTTGATATGATTTTAAAGAGTATAAGCAAAGACAAAAGCATAACCATTAGCAAGAACAAAGACAAAAACAGAGGAACATACAGTAATCCTTGTGGTATAGATTTTCAAAACATGAATAGCAAATTAACAATGGTTGTATATTACATATTTTTATAGGCAAATATGTTGCTCAGATGAACAGATACAGGTATAGAGGACTGAACAAATAATTGAACATTAAAGCTTGTTTTCAATAAGCCTTAATTTTTTACTTGTCCTGTTTACTTTTGAAAATTTATTTTAAGAAGTGTATAATCATAATTGATAGGTATTAGAAATGTACACATTTAAAAGAACAAGATGAGAAGTATTCAACTATAGTCTTTGTATTGCACACTGCTGACTTTGATTTAGTTGCTCATATTACAAATATCAGCATACAGTTAGTCAAAGTGAAAATTATAAACATTAATGGTTATTTTTCAAAGAACTGATAGCATTAGTATTATAATCAACTCAGCTATCTTGTACATATACTTACATGCTTTTTCCCTCTTCCTATTTAAACCCTACCTTGTTTCCTTTCTCTCATCTTCATTTTTTATTCATTCTGTTCAGTTTCTTTGTGTTTTATTAAGCATTATACCTTTCAGATTTTAATTCCTCTTTCAAGGTCTTACACAAGGAAGACAATGTAGTATTTACACATGTGAGTCTATTTATTTCATGTATGAATATAGCCTCTAGATGCATCTGTTTACCTCATTTGTCTTTCATAATAGCTGAATAATACTCCATCTTACAAAAATACAACATTTTTTTATCTACTCACAAGTGAGGGTCATGTTGGTTGTTTTCAAGATGTGGCTATCACAGATTGTGCTGCTATATGTATGCATATATATCACTGGGGCATGTTTTTTTTTTTTTTTTTTTTTTTTTTCTGTTGTTGTTCTTTTAGAAAAGTACAAAGAAGGTGAATAGTTGGGTAAAAGGGATTCCCAGTCCTGGTTTTTTGAGGCACTCCACACTGATTTCTATAGTGATTGTAACAGTATAAATTGCAACCAATAATGGAGAAGGGTGACTCATTGCCCTGAGCAATTCTAGAACTTGTTATTAGTTGATTGCTTTACGACAGTCATTCTTTTTGAAGTGAGATGGAATCTCAATGTTGTTTTAATTTGCTTTCTCAAAGAAACAGTCCTGTGGAACACTTCCTTTTTTATTCTATAATTTTATTGAGAAACAAATAGGGATGAGACAGTTTTAAATCAAATTAGGAGGACAGTTTCAATAATTAATACATTGCATAATGTTTTCTTAGAGGCTAACTGTACAAGATGCACTCAAGATTTTCTACTTATGAACACTATTAGAACAGGTCCCTCCATTCATTGAAGTAATAGAATGTAGATGTATATCTATCTGAAATATTTTAAATATACAGATAAAAATGGTCATTCATTTGTATCAGCTTTTTTGTTTAGTTTTGTCAAATAAATACCACATGTGTGTGAATTCACAAATAGTATAGTAGTCCATAATAGTATTGGATTTTCTGTTTGTCTGGCAGTGTCAGAAGTTGTTGACTTGAGTCTTTTACAGCTCAGCATAGTAATATGACTTTATTTCTTATATTTCGGCTTAATACTTTTCTGCTGGACAGTTAAGACCAAGATAAAGCAAGGCCTATATAACAAGAATTATAGCTGTTGTATCTGATTAAGATCAGTCAAATCCCCTTAGGATTTATCATGAGGCCCTGTACCTCAGTTTGTAGATCCTTTGTCAGTGTCAGCCATGTGGATGAGTCACTGTCATTGCTTGACAAATTTGCTTTCTGTGAAAGAGAATGCTTTCTGAGAGAATGTATTCTCTCTGAGTGACTCTCCTTAGACACACTCTACATTCTCAATCACTTTCCTCTTTGGCCCCATAAGCTCTTTGATCAGAAAATTTGGGACACAACTGAGTTGCATGACATTATAGTACAGGTTCTCATATGTCCTGAGTCTTAATTGACATTGAAAGGCTATGTTGGCTACACTTGTGGCCCTCCTTTTCCTCTAATTTTTGGTCTCCTGGAGAGAGGCTTGTTGTTATTACCATACATCCTAGGCTATAGAGCTTAACCTCACTATCTGTCTACATATTAAACATCTTAGGCTTAATATGGAACAGGTATTTTTCATCAAGTATTGATATGTTAAACTTTAAGTCCCTAGAAAACATAATGTATAAAATTTTAAAAAATAAAATATATTTTAAAAATAGGAATAAAAAGTATATATGTTTACACATAACTATAGAAATATAACCATATACAGCATTGTAGCAGGACAGTTCTACATCAATCTTTTTCCTCTCTTCTGCCTTCATTAATCACCCCCCCCCCTTGAGTTTAAACAAACATCTACCCTAGAGATACTCGGCAGCAACCAGCATGTCATAACAAGCAGCACCTATTCAGAAGACCACAATGACAGGCACTCCCAGCCTGAAACTGCTATTATAAAGCTGGGCATGGTGGCACAGGCTTGTAATCACAGCACTCAGGAGGCTGAGGCAGGAGGCTTGTTGTGAGTTCAAGACCAGCCTGAACTACAAAGTGAGCTTAAGGCCAGCCTGAACTGCATAGTGAGACCCTGTCTCAAAAAGACAAAAAAAAAAAAAAAAAAAAAAAACTTACTATAAATTGTCATCTTCAATGCAGTTGTTTAGTTCACAGGTATCAGCATATACGTTAGTTGGACTGAGAATTCTTCCAATTAACTGCTAGATTCAAAAATCTTCTGAAGATTCAGAGGATCTTTGCTTTGCCCATCTTGTAAATATAACCGTATGGCTTTGCCTCTGTCATGTTTCCTAGCTCTTCTCTTCCTCTCGCTTCATTGTCTGGTCTTCAAGTTCTTGCTTTCCTTTTAAGTGTGTTATACCTTTCCATTTGTATTAGTTATTTTAACTTATTATACTAGGGACACTACACAATATTTACATATGTGTGTCCAGTTTATTTCACTTATATGTTTAAGTGGTATCCACTTCAATATAAATGTTTCAAGTTTATCATTCTTTAAAGTTGAATAATACTTCATTATATAGAAATACCACATCTTTTTCAACCATTCCTCATGTGATGGACATCTTGGTTGTTTCCAAGATTTGGCTGTCACAAATTGTGCTGCTATAAATATAGGTACACATATATCATTACGATATGATGTTTTCAGTTCCTCCGGGAAAATTCCCAGTAGTGGATAGCTGGCTTGAATGGGATTTCCAGTCTTAGTTTCTTGCGGAGTCTCCAAATTGATTTCCATAATGGTTGCACCAGTCTATATTCCCACCAGGAATGGAGAAGGGCTCGCTTTCCCCACAGCCGCTACAACATTGATTGTTGGTTGATTTGTTTATTATAGCCATTCTTTCTGGGCTAACATGGTATCTCAGTGTTGTTTTAATTTGCATTTCCTACATACTAGTAATGTGGAGCATTTTTCATATATTTATTTGCTTCTTCAAGTGTGTATTCATCTTGGATGCCCATTTCTGGATTGGGTCTTTACATTTACAGGCCCTGATGTATTTTAATTCTTTTTAAATTCTAGAGAGCAGACCTTTGCCTGAGTGCTTCTTAGTTAAGATATTTTCAAAATTTGTGGGTGTCTTTTCACTTTGTTGGTAATTTCTTTTAATATGCAAAAGCTTCTAAATAAGAGTAGGGGCCAGTTGTTATCTCTTTCAAGTGTTTCCCATGCAAATACATGTTTGTTCATGAACTCTTTGCCTATCCTATGTCTTCAAGAGTTCCTCCTACTTTCTCTTCCAGGAGATTTAGTATTTCTGTTTTAACATTTAGATCTTTATTCCATTTTGACTTTAATTTACTGCATGATGATAGATGTGGGTCAATTTTTAGTTTTCCACATATAGAGAGCTAGTTTTTCCAGCACCAGTTGTTAAACAGGTTATATTTCTTCCAGTGAAAGATAAGGTTGCTGAGTGTATTTAAAGAGGCTTCTGTATCTTCAGATATATTTCACTGATCCTTAGGTCTATTTCGTTGCCAGTACCATGTTGATTTTATCACAGTATCTTTGTAATATAATTTCAAGACTGGGATTGTAATGCTTCCAGCTTTGTCTTTGTTGCACAGGATTGCCTTTGCCATTCTAGGTCTTTTCTGGTTCCAAATACATTTTAAGAATGATTTCTTTAGGTCTGTCAGGGAGGGGCTAGATGACAGGGATTGTATTAAATCTGTAGAGCAATTTTGGGAGTATGGCCATCTTCACTATGATGATTCTTCCTATCCAGGAGCACAGAATATCTTTCCACTTTCTGAAATCCTCTATAATCTCTTTTCTTAGGGTACTGTAATTTTCCTTGAAAAGATCTTGGACTTCATTAGTTAGATTGATTCCAAGGATTGATGCTATTGTAAAAGGTACTAGTTCCATAATTTCCCTCTGAGTGTGCTTGTTATCTATATAGAGGAATACTACTGACTTTTGGGTATTGACTTTGTATCCTGCTATGCTACTGAATGAGTGTATCAATTCCAGTAGCTTCTTGGTGGAGTTTTTTGGATCTTCCAAGTAAAGTATGATGTCATCTGGAAATAATGATAATTTAAGTTCTTCTTTACGTATTTTTATTCCTTTTTTTCTCTCTCTTGTCTAATGGCTCTAGCTAATGATTTCATAACTATATTAAATAGGAGGGGTAATAGAGGATACGCTTGTCTTGTACCAGATCAAAGAGTAAAAGATTTCAGTTTTTGCCCATTTAGAATTATGCTAGCTGTTGGGTTTTTGCAAATGGATTTTATCAGACTGAAGTAGAAGCATTCTATTCCAAGTTTCTGTAGGACTTTGAAAATGAATGAGTGTTGGACTTTGTCAAAAGCTTTTTCTGCATCAATTGAGATGATCATGTGGTTTTTAGATTTCAGTATATTAATATACTATATTATATTATAGATTTTCAAATATTGAACCATCCTTGTATCCCTGGAATGAATCTTACCTGGTAATGGTGTATGATCTTCTTGACAATTTGCTATATTCTGGTTGCTAGGATTTTCTTGAGGATTTTTGCATCTGTGTTTGGGGATGGGGGATTGGCCTGTAGTTCTTTTTTTAGTTGGGTCTTTCCCCGGTTTTGTTATCAGTATAACACTGGCCCCCAGGACTGATTTTGGGAAGATTGCTTCCTTTTCAATTTCCTTAAAGAGTTTGAGGTGTATAGTGTCTTACATAAATTTATAATAGAACCCAGCTGTAAACCCATCAGGACTTGGACTTTTACTTGTCTGCGGGTTTTTATTGCATCTTGTATTTCATTGACTGTTATTAGGCTATTGAGAGTGGTGTTATTTTGTTGATTTAGTTTTGGTAATTTATACATTTCTAGGAATCTGTCCATTTCATCTGTGTCTCTATTCTGTGAAAGTAAAGATTTTCAAAGTAGCTATTCATAATCATCTGAATTTCCACTGGGTCTGTGTTGATTTCACCCTTTTCATTTCGTATTGCTTGTATTTGAATTTTTTCTTTCCGCTTTTTGAAGAGGTTAGCTCGGGGATTATCGATTTTATTTAATCTTTCAAAGAACCAGCTTTATTAAAAAATTTATTTATTTATTACAGTGTCTCGCCACACATCACGGACTCTTTTCTTTCTTTCTTTTTTTTTTTTTTTTTTTTTTTGGCCGGGGGAAGGGCTGGCACAGCATGTGGTGCTGGGGATCGAACCGCGGTACCTGAAAGCTTGCCTAAGCAGGCGCTTTAGACCGCTGAGCTATCTTGCCAGCCCAAGAACCAGCTTCTTGATTCGTTAATTCTTTGAACTGTTTTCTTCATCTCAATTGAGTTCATTTCTGCTCTAATCTTTATGATTTCTTCCCATCTTTGGGCACTGGGTTTGGTTTGCTCTACCTTTTCTAGATGTGGGAGGTGCAACATTAGGTTGTTTATTTGTTCCTGTTCTGTTTTTCTAATGTATGAGTTCGTCACTATGATTTTCTCTCTGAGAACTGCTTTCATTGCATCCCATAAATGCTGATGTGTTTGAATTTTCATTGAATTGTAGATATTGTTGAATTTCTTGTTTGATTTCATCTGTGACCCACTGATTGCTGAGTAGAGTATTGTTTAATTTCCATGTATTTATGAGGTTTTTCTGATTTCTTCTGTCGTTTAGTTCTAGTTTTCATTGCACTGTGGTCAGATAATATGCATGGATGATTTCTGTTTTCTTGCATATACTTAAGCATGACCTATGGAATAGTATGTCATCTATTTTAGAGAATGACCCATGTGCAACTGAAAAAAAGTTTTTTCTTCTTTGTTTGGGTGGAACACTCTGTATATGTCCACTAAGTCCATTTGTTCCAAGCTCTAATTTAGTCCTGCTCATTCGTTGCTAATTTTTGGTCTGTTTGACCTCTTTTTGGGATAATGGAGTGTTAAGTTCTCCCGTTAAGATTGTGGTATTGCATATTAGATTTTTCATGTCCATTAAGACTTCTTCGACATACTTGGGTGCTCCCACGTCTGGTGTATATATATTTACGAGTACTACCTCTTCCTCTTGAATTTTTCCCCTAACCAGTATGTAGTGTTCTTCTTTACTTAGTTTGGTCATTCTTGGTTTGAAGTTGAGACTCTCTGAGAACAGTATCACTACCCATGGTTTTTTCTGATGTGCTGGCGCATGAAGTATTGTTTTCCATCATTTGACTTTAAGCCTATGAATTTCTTTTTGATTTAAGTGTGTTTCTTGTGAGCAGCATACTGTTGGATTTTGTTTCCTAGTCCACTGCTCCAGTCTACTTCTCTTAATTGGTGAATTGAGTCCATTTACATTGATGGTTATAACTGAGATGTGTTGACTTACAATTGACATTTTTTTTATCTGCTATTGTTTACTCCTTTTTGTTCTCTGTTTAATTGTTTGCCCTATTTCATGGGGTTCTTCTCTTCCCATTGTTGGAGTTCTGATCATTTTGGTCACTCTTTAGAACATCTTTCATCAGTCTGTGAAGGCTTGGCTTAGTTATCATGAAATTCTTAGTTGTTCTTTCTCATGGAAGTACTTCACTTCTCCATCAAACTTGAAAGAGAGTTTTGTAGGATACAGTAATCTTGGCTGGAATTTGTTTTCGTAGAGGATTTAAATTCCTCTGCTCCATGCTGTTCTTGTCTTCATTGTTTGTGAGGAGAGGTCGGCTGTAATTCTGATGCATTTTCCTTTGAATATAATCTGCTTCTTTTCTCAAGAGGCTTTCAGTATGTTATTCTTGTGATGGATTTCTGGGATCTTGACCTGATGTGTTTTTAATTTGGCTGAAGTTATTTTGCATTCTGTATACTTTGTTTACCTGAATGTTAGATTTTTTTCCTCATATTTGAAAAAGATTTCTGCTATTACTTATGCCCATATTCTTTTTATCTCATTTTTATTGTCTCTATCTTTCTCATTGATGCCTATTAGTCTCAAATTATTCATCTTTGCATCGTCTTGCAGTTGATGAATTATTTTTGCCTGCATCCTACTTGTTTTTAAGAGATCTTTTATTACCTTTTCACTAGCTGCACCAGCATCTTCAGATCTGACACTGTATCTTCACTTTCCCTCAAATGGTTTTACAGGCTTATGGATGAGATTTTTACATTCCTCTATATCTGTTTGACTCTGCTTCATATGATCCATTTCTTTCCTGTATTGCTCATTGAAGGAGTCCATCGTTTTTCTAATCTTCTCTATTTTTTTTATCAGTGTCTTCTTTAGAAGCAACTATTAGTTCTTTACTGCAGAGTATTTTTCAGGTTGGGTTTTCTCCACATGTTTCTATATTTGATTCTTTACTTCAGATGATATGAGTTCAGAGATTTCTTATTTTTACTTCAGAAATTAATTCTGCTTTAAGTTCCTCTATACCTTTCTTCTGTTGCTTATTTACTTCTAACACTATTAATACACACATTGCAGCTGAGCTTGGGTCCTCTGCACTTGTTTTGCATGGGCCCTGGGTTTCTTCTTTCATTTTCTGTATTTGATTCTTTACTTCAGATACTATGAATTCAGAAATTTCTTCTTTTGTTCCAGAAATTAATTCTACTCTGAATTCCTCTGTGCCTTTCTACTGTTGTTTCTTTACTTCTGACCATATTAATTCGTATGTTTCAGCTGAACTAGTGTCCTGCACTTGTTCTTAGTGAACTCGAGGCCTGAGATTGCATTTTACTCTTTCTCTTTGTCATTTCCTATATCTCTGACTTTTGACCTTTCATGTATAGCTTTGCAGAAGTTATAACATCAGCACCTACTGAAATTCGGGTGCATATTTATTAAGTTTGAGTTTATGCAGTTATTCCTGGCTTGGGTCTGGCACTTGTGTTAAGCTCCTTCCTGATGCTGCCCTTCCAAGTGGAGCTGCTGTGCCCCTCTGGCACATCACTGAATCTGTGGTGCTCCTCTGTTGTGTCCCTGGTCCAGGGGGTGCAGGGAGAGCTTCTGCACTCCCACACACTAGCTGGACCTGGGCGTGGAGTGCATAGGTGGGGTGGAGGTTTCCCCAGAGAGCAGGGTGGAAAGGATACTGAAAATGCTGTGAAGGACTCACTCTGAGGCTGGCCTGGACTGGATCTGCCAGTGCAGGGGAGAGCAGAAGCTCACCCCCACACGTGCCAACCCTGACCTTGATTGGCATGAGAATGGCTGCGGTTTCCCAAGGGAGCAAAATAGAGGGTCGGAAAGGGTCCAAGAATGAAGCAGCAAGACTCACTAGGGGCTGACCTGAACTCGATCTGCCAGGGCAGAGAAAGCACAGAAGCTCATCCGCACACTCACCCAGCCTAAGCTTAGGGCAGATGGGAGGCCTGTGGAACATTTCTTCATGTATTTATTTACAATTTGTGTTTCTTCCTCTGAGAAGTGAATATTCATCTCAGATGCCCGTTTTGAATTCAGTCTTCCAATTTTGGAGGTCTGATTTTATTTGGTTTCTTATGTATTGTAGATAGAAGTCCTTTGTCTGAGTGATTTTTGTTTAATATATTTCCCAATGTTTGGGTTCTTTTCACACTGTTGCTGATTTCCTTTCACAAGCAGAAACTTCTCAATAAGATGAGATCCCAGTTATTCAATCTTTGAAGTATATCCAAAGCAGTTGGGTTTTTGTTCATGACTTATCTGCCTACTCTCATGTATTCAAGTTTTTCACTTACTTTCTCTTCCAGTATATTTAGTGTTTCTGTTTTAATATTCAGAACTTTAGTCTATTTTGACTTGAGTTTAGTGCATGATAGACCTGGGTCTAGGTTTAGTTTTCAGCATATGAAGTCCTAGTATGTTCTACAGCATATTGTTAAAGAGACTAGCTTTCTTCCAATGACCTGTTTGATCCCTTTGTCAAAGATAAGGTGGTTGAGTGTGCTTTTAGTTGTATCTGTATCTCTGAATTTGTTCCATCAATCCTTGCATCTTTTTTTTTTGTTTTATTTTGTTTTTTGCCAGTATCATTCTGATTTGATCACTGTAGTTTTGTAGTAGATTTTTAAGTCAGAGATTGTGATGCCTCCTGCCTTGCCTTTGCTGGCCATGATTGCCTTTGTTATTCTAGATCTTTTCTGGTTTCCAGTGAATTTTATGAATGTTTTCTCTAGATTTTCAAGGTATGATGATGGTATTTTGATAGGGATTGCATTAAATCTATACAACAATGTTAGGAGCATAACCATTTTCACAATGTTGGATCTTGCTACCTAGGAGCAAGGAACAGCTTCTTATTTTCCTCTTCAATATCTTTTTTCAGATTATTTTAATTTCCACCATACAGATTTTTTGCTTCTTTTGTTAGCCTAATTACTCAATATTTCATTTTTTGGATGCCATTGTGAAGGACATTGATTCTCTAATTTCTCTATCATGAGTTTGTTATCTGTATAGAGGAATGCAATTGATTTGTGGGTGTTGACACTGTATCCTGCTATGAAACTGTATATTACTTGACAATTCTAGTAGCTTCTTGGTGAAGTTTCTTAATCTTCCATGTAGAGTATCATGTCAGCTTTAAATAATGATAGTTTGACTTTTTTGCCTATTCTTATTCCTTTCATTTCCTTCTCTTATCTAATAGCTCTAACTAATGTTTCCAGAACTACTTTAATAGGAGTGGTGATAGTGGACACCCTTATCTTATACCTGACTTTATAGTTAAGATTTCAATTTAATCCATTTAGAGTGATGTTGGCTGTCGATTTCTCATAGATGGCTTGTATCAGATTGATGTACAGAATACTTAAATTTTCTGTAGAGTTTTCATCCTGAAGGAGTGTTGGATTTTTTTGAAAGATTTTTCTGCATCTATTAGAATAAGAGTTTGGTTTTTGCATTTGACTCTATTGATAAAGTGTATTAAACTTATAGATATGTGTATGTTGAGCCATCTTTGCATCACTGGGATGAATCCAACCTGATCATGGTGTGTAATCTACCTGACAATTTGCTGTATTCTGTTTGCTAGTATTTTATTGATTATTTTTGCACATGTGCACATGAAGGAGATTGGTATGTAATTCTCTTTTTTGGCTGAGTCTTTCTCCAGCTTTAGTATCAGTGTAATACTTGCCTAAAGGAATGATTTGGGAAGAATCACTTCCTTTTCAGTTTCAATGAAGAGTTTGAGAAGGAATGGGATGAAATCTCTTCTAAATTTCTTGTATAATTCAGCTGTAAATCCATTTACTTTGTTGGTACGTTCTTGACTACATTTTTTAATTTCATTGACTGATACTGGGTTATTCAAAGATTTTATATCTTCTTGATTCAATTTTGGTACTTTGTACCTGTTAGGAATCTGTTCATTTCTTGTGTGTCTTTGATTCTGTGACAGTAAAGATTTTCAAATTAGCTTTTGATGATCTTCTGAATTTCCACTGGATCTAGAGTGATTTCATTCTTTTAATTATTTATTGCTTTGATTTGAGTTTTTTCTTTCCTATTTTTGATGAGAAAGGCTAGGGGTTTAATCTGCTAGGTTTTTTTGTTTTTTTTTCTTTTCTTTTCTTTTTTTGCTTCAGTTGCTGTTATTTCAGTTCAAGTGCATTATTCTACTATGTTCTATGCTAATGTCTCCTGTGTTTGTTCTGAGTGAGTTTGGATCCTGAGACTGCATTTTACTCCCTTTATTGTCATTTTCTATTTCAGAAAGAACTCTTTATTGTGATTTCTGTGAAACTTTTTATTTAAGTTTGATAGGTAGCTGTGTCACTGTAACCAGAATCTCTCTGTGAACGTTCTGTTCTTTAGGTATTTCTATTGTGTCACAGATTCTTTTTTGTTTTTATTTTGTTTTGTTTTGTTTTTGTGTCCCAAAATTTTACCTTCTCTATTGATTGAGAGTGAGATATTGGTTTCTGTTTGGCACTATCCTCCAGCCTTCAGTATCAGGCTTTGGTGAGTTTCTTACCCAAGCACCTCCTGATATTTTTACCTGAGGGAGAACAAGTGGTTAAAACAGGTATGTTATTCTAGTTGCAGTAGTACCATTAGCAATACTATCATTACAAATGAAATTTAGAAAATAAAAACTAGGATGGTACTGGTCCAACCATTTAAGAACTTTGGAGGGCTCTGGCCAACCCACAGGACTCTGCTAAGCTCTAAGCTGTGGCCCCTAAAGAGCAGGCTTAGAGCTTTTGATGGCACTGGCACAACCTTTTAAGAACTTAGAAGAATTATTGGTGGTACTTGTGATCCTGGTGGACATGGCCCACACCCACCACCTACTCTGAAGCATTATTGAGTATTAGACATCCACCCCACTAGTAGCAAGAGACTTGATAAAGCTTAGCCTGCTCCCTACTATAACCAAAACCATATTGACTCACCCCACAACACTCTCCCACCACTGCTAAATGGGTTATAATGGGTAGCTTCAAAAATGCAAAATCATAGGAGCAAAAGGCATATCAATCCTTCAGGCCACCCAGAACAAATCCAGGATACAAACACATATAGGAACTTATAAATCACACACCTGAAATTTCTGAAATGATAGAAACTGAAGTAAAGAAACAAGCTCATCAGAAATAAGATCAGAAACCATCTCTCAGGTCAAAAAAGAAATGACAATAATCATAGAAGAGTAGCTAAGCACAGCCAAAGAAGACATATACAGAAACAATAGAGGATAATATAAAAAGGTAGGGAACACTGTATGAATGATAGGAAACAGTATTAGAATGATGTAACAGATTCTAATAAGTATTCAGAGAGCCAGTGAGATAGCTCAGTAGACTGAGCTCCTGCTTAGGCAGAGCAGAGACAGGTTTTTGATCCCCAGCACCACATGTTGCACTGACCCCACCCCTGGGGCAAGCTGAGCCAACAACTGAGATCAGGCATGGTGGTGCACATCTGTAATTCCAGTGTTGAGGAGGCTGAAAACAGGAGGATCATTATGAGTCTGAGGTGTATAGTGAGACCCTTTACAAAAAAAATTTTAAAAAACTAGAATATGTACCTAGGAAATTAAGAATTCCGTTGAAAGCTGGAAAACTGCTTGAATGAAAATGAAAATAGACACTCAGACCACGAAGACAATAGTGCAAGCAATGAAGGTGAAAGGAAAGTTCTCTTAAAACTAATTCGACCAGAAAGTAACAATTTAGCAGTTATAAGACAATGCAAAGAAAAATAATACAAGAAAAATAGGTGTCAATGAAACCACAGGAGACAACACAAATGACATAAAAAGACTATTTGCAGAAGTAATAGCAGAAAATTTTCCACACATGAGAAAGGAATCTTGTACACAGATTAGTGCGATACATATAACTTCAATAGCCATGTAAAATCACAATAAATCTACACCTAGACATGTAATAATCAAGATCACAGAAATTCAGAAAAATAGAATATTAAAAGCTGCTAGAGAGAAGAAACAGATTACCTACAATGGAAAAAAAAATCAGAATCATGTCAGACTTTTCAACACAAACCATTAAGAAGAGCTTGGAATGAAATATTTCAGGTACTGAAGGAAAATAACTTTCAACCCAGACTCATGTACCCTGAAAAATTATCAATCAAATTCAATGGCAAGATAAGATTATTCCATGCCAAAGAACAACTGAAGAAATTCATGACTACCAAATCAACTCTACATAGAGTATGAAAGCTAGTCTAGAAAGAAACACAAACAAGAACAGCATCAAGAACAATAGAAAGGAACCACCAAACAGAAAAAGTAATCAAAAAGAGGGAAAAAAGAACAGAACCTATAGCAGGAAAGTAACATGACAAAGATAAGCTAATGCATATCAATTATAACAATCAATGTAAACAGCCTCAGTTCCCCAGTCAAAACAAACAGACTAGCAGAGTAGATTAAGAAATAAAATCCAACAATATTCTGCATATAAGAAATATATATAACTCTCAAAGGAATTTCACAGACTGAAAGTCAAGATATGGAAAATAATTCTGCATGTCACAGGAAACCAGGAAAAACCAGAGGTAGCTATTCTGGTTGTTGACAATATCAACTACAACCAAAAAATCATCCAAAGAGATAAAGAAGGTCACTACATACTTATTAAGGGAAAAATGCAAGAGGAAGTGATAACAAATATAAATACATATGTAGAAGGAGCAACCCCCTACAAAGATAAATTTTAACAGACATGAAAAATAACATGAGCAAAAATGTAATTGTAATGGGGGACATTAACATGGCACAAAGAGATAGATCAACTAGGGGAAAAAAGCGTCAAAGAAATAACAGAACTAAACCAAATCTGTGAAGAAACGGACTTAGTATGCCATTAAAGAGTGCTTCACACAGCAATAACAGAATACAAGCTCTTCTCAGCTGCACACAGGATGTTTTCCAAATAGACCATATACCAGCACACAGAGCATGCTTCAGTAAATGCAAAGAAATTGAAATTATCCCATTCGTACTATCTGAACACAGGTCAGTGAAGCTAGTAATTACTGACAAAATAAACCACAAAAACACTGTGAATACGTAGAAATTAAATAATGATACTGAATTTCTCTATCGGTTCTAGTAGTTTCTTGGTGGAATTTTTGGGGCTTCCATGTAAAGTATCATGTCGTCTGCAAATAGTGATAATTTAACTTCTTCTTTACCTATTCTTATTCCCTTTATTTCTCCCTCTTTTCTAATGGCTGTTGCTAAGGATTCCAAGACTATATTGAATAGGAGGGGTGATAGAGGACATCCTTGTCTTGCACCTGATTTAAGAGTAATTCATGTATAAAAAATAAGATAAGTAAGCAGCTACACTCTTAATTTACTGATAAGAGACATCTGCTAAAATAATATCTGTAAATATAATATCATGTATGCACCTTGTACGATACCAAAACATTATAAAAACAGTTTGCAATGTATTAATTTATCCAATCTGTCTTGTTAAGGTGTCTTGAAACTGTCTGATTGATATCTGTACTTCAATAAAATAAAAAATAAATTAAAAAAAGAAAAAAGAAATTAAATAATGAAACCCTAAACAACAAGTAGGCTACAGAGGAAATTAAAAAATATTTACATTCAAATAAAAAAGCAAATGCAACTTACTGAAACCTGCGGATACAAACAAAGCTGTCTTAAGTGGGAACTGTATAGTGATAAATTCATACATGAGGAAAACAGAATAAGCTCAAATAAATAAGCTTATGTTACATATCAAGTTCCTAGAAAAACAGAAAAGGAGGAAATTATAAAGATTAGGACAGAAAGTAAGGTAATGCAGACAAAGAAAGCAATTAAAAAAGGCTCAGTTTGTCTTTGCAAGGATAAGTAAAATTGATAAACACCTAGCCAACCTTATCATAAAAAAGAAAGAAAAAACCCACCCATGTCATAAGTAATAACAGTGTGAAATCACTACAGACCCAGAGAAATTCAGAAGATCATCAATACCAACTTCCATAAAGTAATATTTCTAATGTGATGAACATTTACAGGTAAGAATTGCAAGGAATGGTTGGCTGTACTTACATTCTTTTCAGCCTTTTCAGTTAATTTTAAGACACACAAGCTTCCAAAGCTTACTGAAAAGTTGTATAAAAGTGTCATAAATTAAACTTTCATTTCAGTGTCAAATATATTTAAAGAAAACAAAATTTTTACTGCCACAGGTTTGCAAACACAGAGAAAATGGACATTTTCCTACATGCATATTAAATGCCAAAGCTAAATCAGGAAGATATATATACTCTGAAAAACCCAATAAGGGGAAATGAAATTGAAAATATAATAAAAGACACCAAGACAGAAAAGATCAGTCATGATGGACACAGCTGAATTCGACAGGAAATTTAGAAAAGATTTAATAACATTTCTCAAACTCTTCAATGAAATTGAAAGGGAAGCATTTCTCCCAAACTCATTCCTGGAGGCAAGTATTACTCTGATCCCAAAACTAGAGAAAGATCCAAAAAACAGTACCACTTGGAGAATCTCTGTAATGAATATAAATGCAAAAATCATCAACAAAATACTACCAAACAGAATGTAGCAAATTGTCAAGATTATACATGATGATCAAGTGGGATTCATCACAGCAATGTAGGGATGGTTCAACATATACAAATCCATAAATGTAATATACCACATCAACAGAGCCAAGAGCAAATCAACATGATCATCTCAATAGATGCAGTAAAAGCTTTTGACATAGTCCAACCTCATTCATTATTTAAAAAAAAAAACCTACAGAAAACTAGAAGAGATAGTCTATATCTCAAATTGATAAAGGCCATTTATCAGAAATGAACAGCCTACATCATAATAAATATGCAAAACTGAAAGCTTCACTTCAAAATCAGGAACAAGACAAGGATGGCCACTGTCTCCACTCCTATTCAGTACAGTTCTAGAAACATTAGCTAGAACAATTAGGTAAGAGAGACAAATAAAAGGAATAAGGGTTGGAAAAGAAGACATAAAACTATCATTTGTAGATGATATGATATTCTACATAGACTATTCCAAAACTCCGCCAGATTTAATAACCAAATTCAGTAACATATCAGAATACAAAGTCAACACCCAAAAATCAGTAATATTTTTTACACAAATAATGAATGCACTGAGAGAAATTAGGGAAACCATGTCTTTCATAATAATATCCAAAATACATGAAATACATTTCACAAGGGAAGTAAAAGCTTTCTACACTGAAAATTATGATACTCTGAGAAAAGAGATTGAAGAGGATTATAGAAACTGGAAACATGTTCCTTGCTTCTGTATAGAAAGAAGTAACCTTGTGCAAATGACTACATTCCCAAAATTGTTACAGATGTTCAATGTAATCCTGATTAAAAATACCATTAGTGTACCTCACAGAGCTCAGGAAAAGTTTCCACAAATTTTTCTGGAATTAGAAGAGATCCAGAATGTCAAAAGCCATCTAGTAAACAAAAGAAAGGCAAGAAAAATGACAGTCTGTGACCTAAAATTCTATTATACTTGATAAAAATCACTATGGTACTGGCATAAAGACAGACCTGAGAACCAATGGAACATATTAGAAGATGCAGACAAAATCACAAACACATTAATCACTTTAGAGTTGATAAAGGGCTCAAAAATGTTCACTGGAAGAAAGATAGCTTCTTTAATAAATGGTGCTGTAAATACTGGCTTTCCTCATGCTGAACCCTAAAATTAGACTCACATCTATCACCATCCAATAAACTACAGTCAAAATGGATCAATGATTTATAGATTAAAACAGAAACACTAAATCTTGTGGAGAAAAATGTAGGTAGAAATCTCAATGATTTATAGATTAAAACAGAAACACTAAATCTTGTGGAGGAAAATGTAGGTAGAAATCTCAAAGACATGGGGTAGTTAGAGAGTCCATGAACAAAAAACAAACAGCACTGGAATAATTCAAAGAATCAATAAATAGGATCTGTTTGAGAAGTTTCTGTACTTCAAAAAGAAATCTCCAGCAGAGTAGAAAGGAAAATCACAAACTGGGAAAAAAATTAAGCTGATTGGCCTTCTCACAAAGGCCTTCTATCTAGAATATATACTTTTTTTTTAAATATCAGCTCCCCTAAATTCAAAGACCCAATTAAAAGATGGGCATTTGAGATTAATATACAATTTTCAGAGGAAGAAATATAAATGGCAAACAAGCATATGAAAAAATGTTCAACTTCATCAATCATTCAAAATATGCAAATTAAAACAACACTGAGATTCCATCTCTCCCCAGAAGGAATAACTAACATCAAGAAGGCAGCCAATAACAAATGCTGTGGGACTATGAAGAAAAAGGATTTCTTCTCCACTGCCGGTGGGAAAGCAAGCTGGTAAAGCCACTATGGAAATTCAACACATAGGTCCCATTCAACACAGATATTATCTTCCTGGGTATTTTCCCAAAGAAATAAAGACATGCCACAGTGATATATGTGCACCCATGTTTATAGCAGTGCAATTTTTCACAGCTAAGTCTTAGAAACAACCTAAATGTCCATCAGCTGAGGAATGGATAAAGAAGTTATGGTATTTTTGCACAGTGAAGTATTATTTAGCTATAAAACAGATAAATTTGAGAATTTTATCAGTAAATGGATAAAATTTACTGATAAAAACGGATAAAATTCAATTCTCTTAATTGAAATAAATCGTACTTCCATATGTAAACATCAGTTGTCTCCTTAGTGTGAGAAAATAAAATCTGAAGGTTACAATAGGTTCTGGGAAAAGGGAATGGACCTATTCTAAAGGAATTATAGAGTTGAGGAAAAGGACTGGATAGGGAGTGGGGAGAGAGATATAAGCAATATGGGTTAGACAACTATACTGTGGACTTCTGATGATCTATGGAAAGGAGCAATTAATGCTTAATTTGTTAGGTCTCCTTTTTCAATTGTACTTTTTCTTTCTTTAAATTTCATATATATTTCTTTCTATTTTTCTTTCTTCTTCCAACTTTGCATGCATATATCTGACAATATGAGCAACTAGTTGGAAGACAACACCATACATTACAGCGGATACACTGAAATTCATATTATGTTAAGTGAAATTCTTAATCACTTATAATTTTTCTTTTCTTTTTATTTTTTAATGGATTTGGTTGTTACAGGGTTGCACCAAAAAGCTCGAACTCATGCTGATCCTCATGTTTCCTGCCTCACCAGTGCTGGGGTTACAGGCATGTGCCGCAATGCCCATACTCTGGCTGGCCCAACCCACAGCATGTGGTGCCAGGGTTCATACTGAGATCTCTACACTTTGCCCAAGCTTGCCAAGTGCTTTAAGTCCACTAAGCTGTCTCACCAGCCCCATAATTTTTGTGTTCCAGTACTATTTTGTACTCTCTTAAAATTAATTTAAAAAATTAAAAATAAATAGACAAACTTTGGTAACTAATGGTTTTGTATTTTAGAACATAGGCACAAACACGATAGCTATATAACAAAGCCAATCGGAAATTGGGAGTTTCTATGCAAACTAGTTCCCCTGAGCTCTGTCTGGACATGTCCCCTTTACATACATGGAGCCTTCCAGGAAGACTAGCTTACTTAACTTACTTCCTTCTGCCTCTGCGCAATGAGAATCCTTCTGTAGGTCTGGGCCTCAATCTGGGACCCCCTGAGCCTAGCCCTGCTCCTCAGCTCATCAGGCCTACCTGCAGGGCTCAGCCTCTCCTCTCAGCACTGTGTTGCCCATCTCTGCCCACCAGGCCACATACATGAGCTCTACATTCATTTTTTTCCATAATATTAATTTTGGTATGAATAAAATTTATGGTAAATTTAAATATTTTGATGTTCATTATAGTAAAAGACACTGATGGACCCCCCTCAGACTCCTCAACCCTCCTTGAACAAACTTATCCCAACATTATTTCCACTTTCTGAAGGAGTTCTGGAAATTCTTTTTCATGAGTGTCTTCAGTTACATGATTGAGTCCAACACGAGATTCCCAAATTGAACCAAAAAGTTTAACTTTCATTGACACTCTGTCTGCAAGGAAGAGCCAGAAATTGCATAGTTTAAGATATTAATAAGATAAAGATACACCATAATAGTTTTATTTGATAAAAATTGCCATCACCAGTTCATTGTATAGGATGACAACACAGTGTCTATTTAAATTTTAAAATTTATTGCAGTAAAACACATATGACTATTGACACCACCTTCAAAATACCAAAATTACTCTTTCTCACTGTGACACTGACATTTGTCTTTCTTGGCAGTATGTTTTTCACTATATCTTTTTAATTTAAACATTCACCACACTTTTCTGTCATCCCTTGGGGACATATAAATTCTAATTTCTGAATGCATTGGTAGGGACTTCACAGACATACATCCCTTCTTATGAGGACACAGAAAATGAGAAAATGATATAGTTTCATTCACTCTCAACCAAATAATTATAGTTTGGTCCTAGGGACAAGAAGGCAGAGATCTTGAGTACACATAGCAAGCAATGGGCTGCTTTTCAATTAAAAACCCTAAGGTTCAATACAAGAAAAAAATAAAGAATGACAAATGTTAATAACCATGATTTGATCAGTGCTTACTGTAAGCAAGTGACACATAGTGCAGAAACCTATTCATATATGAACAATTAGTGCATGTTAAAAAAAAATAAACCCAAGTTCAAAATTGACTTTTTCCTGGGAAGCAATTTTCTTGCTTATTAGGTAATGAATATTCTGGTAAATACTTTATTTACCAGAAAACCATAAAACTCACAACTACAGACATTGATGTCCTGCTATGAAATAGGTTTCTATTTTTAGTATCATCTTTTTAATACAGTTGAAGCATTTCTGGATCAAAGTAGAGCATGCAGTCAGTGTTGCTCACCATGCAAATGTAATTCTTTGTCTTTACTGTCTTGGTTACAGAGATGATTAAACAAGCTCACAGTGAGTAAGTGAAACTGTTAAACTAAATGTAGAGATGGTTGTTTTCTAATATTTAATTAAGGTCATAAATTACATTTCCAATAGATAAGAATATATATTTTTTTCTTTTTTTTTGAGAAGAAAAACAAATAATAAGAACAAAAGCAGAAACAAAGCCATATAAAACAATACAAATGGTTAAGAATTTCAGAGCCAGCCACATAGCTCCACAGACAAAGTGCCTACTGCTTGGGTAGATGCAGGGACCAGGGTTCAATCCCTGGTGTACCTTGCTGGTCCCACCCCCAGAGTACACTGGGACAGTGAGTGGGACTTGGCATAATGCTGCACACCTGTAATCCCAGGACTTGGGAGGCTGAAAACAGGAGGATCACTATGTGTTCAATCTGAGTAATGAGATCCTGTAGGCCCTATATTAAAATACATTTTTAAAAAAGACTAGGAGATTAACAATTTTTGTTACATTTCATATTGTTACCAACACATTTATTGCTCAGATTACAAGATACAGGTATGCAAGATTGATCAAACAATTAAACATTAATCTTTTTCTCAATGAACATTAATTGTTTTTCTTGTCTTTTTCCCCTCTTATTTTTTGATTAGTTTAATTTTATTCATTTATTTATTTTGTATTTGGTCCATGGTCTACAGGGTCTCACTACACAGATCGGAACTCATAGTGATTCTCCTGTTCTCAGCCTCCCAAGCACTGGGATTATAGGAGCATGCCACAATGCCCAGTTTCAATCACCATCTCAGTGAGCCCCAGGGGCAGAGCCATATGCCAGGATTCAAACCCCAGATACTGAGCTCTGCCTATGCAGATGCTTTCTTCCATTGAGCTATCTGACAAGCCCCTTAATTTATTTTAAAGATATTATAATAAATAAGAGATGAAGGGCCAGGAGATGGCTCAGTAAAATAAGCACTTCCCTGGCAAGCACAAGGGTCTGAGTTCAATCCCAGATTCCACCAAAAAAGAGAGAGAGATAATGTATTTTAAACAACAAGATAAGAGGTATTCAACAATAGTTGTAACATAGCACATTGTTGTGCTCAGTGTAGTTGTTCAGATTACACATAACAGCATTCACAGTTAGGCAACGTAAAAAATTTAAAAAATTTAAAAGTTATCTGATACTTTCAAAAAACTGATAGAAATTAGCAATACAACATCTCATTTGACATGTATATACTTATATGATTTTTCCCTTCTTTTATTTTCCTATCTTTTCTCCTTTCCCTCATTGCTGGTGTTTATTCCTTATGTTCAGTTTCTTTCTATTTTAATATCTGTATTCTACTTTTCAGATTTTAATTGTTCTTTTAAGTTCTTACAGTAAAATTTGATGCTTACACATCAAATTCAATGTTTATACATGTGAGTCTGATATAGTTCATTTATGAGTGTACACTATAGTTTCATTCATTTACCTATAAAAGCCTAAAGTTTCTCTTTTGTTATAATTGAGTAATACTCCATCTTACAAAAATATTACATCTTTTTAATGCATTCCTCAGTTTATGGGCATCTGGGTTATCATTGAAATTTGGATATGACGAATTGTGCTGCTATAGGCATGGATGCACAGAGAGCTCTTAAGCATGATGTTTTCAGTCCTTATAGGAAAGTATCCAAAATGGGAATAGCTGGGTTGAATGGGAATTCTAATGCCAGCTTTTTGAAGAATCTCTACACTGATTTCCATAGTGCTTGTACCAGTCTACATTCTCACCAGCAAAGGAGAAGTATTCCTTTTTCCTCACAGCTCCTCCAGGATTTGTTATTAGTTAATTTCTTTATGATGACCATTTTTTTAGATGGTATCTCAGTGTTATTTGAATTTGAATTTCTTGAATGACCAGACCTATGGAACATTTTTCATGTGTTTATTTTCCATTTGCATTTCTTCCACCTGAGAAATGTGTTTTTATCTCAGTTGCCCCCTTTTGAATTGGGCCTTTGAACTTTGGAGGCCTAATATTTTTAATTCTTTGTATATTCCAAATAGAAGTCCTTTGACTTAATGACTGCAGGTTAAGATTTTTGCCCAATTTTTGAATTGTCTTTTCTCTCTGTTGGTGATTTCTTTTGGCATGCAGAAACTTCTCAATAAGATAAAAATCCCAACTGTTGATTCTTTGAACTATTTCCCATGCAGTTTGGTTTTTGTTCATAAATTTTCGACCTAGCCCTATATCTCTAAGAATTTCACCTACATTCTCTTCCAATAGATTTAGTGTTTCTATTTTAATACTTGAATCTTTCACTCATTTTGACCTTAGTTTAGTGCATGTAGTTTTACTTTTTGGCATGTGGATAGCCAGTTTTTCCTGCACCACTTGTTAAAGAGGCTATCTTTCTTCCAGTGAACATGTTTGGCCACTTTATCAAAGATAACTAAGTGTGTTTGTAATTATAGCTGCATCTTCTACTCTGTTCCATTGTTCCTCAGCTCTTTTTTTTTGCTAGTACCATGCTGATTTTATCTCAGTAGAATTGTAATATAATTTCAAGTCGGGGATTGTAAGGCCCCCTGCTTTGCCTTTGTTGGTCAGGATTGCCTTTGCAATTCTAGGTCTTTTCTGGTTCCAAATGAATTTTAAGAATATTTTCTCTAGATCTGTGAGGTACATTCACATTATGCTAATAGGGATTGCATTAAATCTATATAAAAATTTTGTGAGCATGACCATTTTCACAATGTTGGCTCTTCCTATCCAACAGCAAGGGATATCTTTCCATTTTCTGAAATCCCAGTTCCTGGAATCCTCTGGGAAGACCAAGTCATCTGAATTCCCTTCTGTCACCTCTCTGTGGCAAGTCTGGGCCCTCTGTTCACTTGGGCTCCAATCTGCTGCTCTGTGCAAAGACTCTGGGCTCATGTTCACTTCTGATGTTCATTTCCATGTATTCTCTCTCTCTGTCTCTTTCACACACACACACACACACACACACACACACACACACACACACCATACTGGGGATCAAATCAAGCTCATGATTTTGATCTTGTCAGGCAGGTACTCATCCTCATGAGCCATCTCCATGACCTTGATAAGAGTTTATTGATATTTTTAAAACAGAAATTCTGTTTTAAAATGTAACATTTGAGAAAATTTAAAAATCAAATGAAACAAACATTAAAATACACAAATGATGGATTTGACTTTTATAGTACATTAACAATTTATGATTGTATGAATTTATGCAACACAAAGATATGATTTATGAATATAATAATTAGATCAGGATGGTTAACATATCCACCAGCTTAAACATTTAGCGTTCATTATGATGAGAATATGTGAAATCTGAAATTTACTCTCTGAGCAATTTCAAAATGTACAAGTTTTTCTATTAATATTATCACTATTGTGAGCAAGAAATCTTTTTAAAAAATTATGTTCTTCTGCAATTCTCTATACTTTGACAATCATTGCCTCATTTCACCCATTCCACAGCCTCAGTAACTACCATTCTGCTTCCATTACTCTGCTTCCATTTGAGTCAGTTTTTCATTTTGTTTGTTTTTGGTACCAGATATCAAACTTGGGACCTTCCACTTGCCAGGCAGATGCTTATGCCTCTGAGCTGTATCTCTGGCCCCAATTGTTCTAAGTTGTATCTGTAAGAATGCTTCTGTCTTTGCATGACTGCCTTATTTCTCCTATAACAAAGTTCTCCAATTCTAGTTTAAATGAGACAAAAGCAACCATGAATATATGAAGCTATCCTTCCACTTTTTGATCAGAACTCCTTAGCATAAAAAAGAGCTCTTTATTGCCCAACTACAAAACCTGATAACTAAATTAAAGAATAAGAGTAAAACTAAATTCCCTGTGAAATGAGAGTGATAGAGTTGTGCCTAACAATTCAAATGCCATTATTGGCTTGGTGCTATCTGGAAGCCTTGTGGACATAGTCCTGAAAAGGCAACTGTAACTGCTCTTTAATAGCAAAGCTATAAGTAAATTAGGGATCCAAGTTACTGGTCCAAAACCATTAATACTATACTCTTCTCTTTTGGAGCCCTGTTCAGTATTTCACTGCTTGAGTCTATACAAAATGTGCCTGATTTTGGCAGTCCATTTTAAACATCTAATGTGGGACTCTTGCCAAAAGACAACCTTTTGCGTGTCTATGCTTTCTTACCAGAGGTTGTAGAAATCCAACTTACTATGACTGCAACCATCTTTGCACAACTATCATGATTATCCCCAAGGATACCTGGTCAATTCTTCTTGCATTTTTTCCTTCACAGGACTAATAGAGTAAATTATAATGCATGAGGAACTTTATGATCAAAATATGACTCCCTTGGCGACAGGAATGTGCTACTATTTTGTATTATGCTTAGATAAACCAGATACATTATGGCTTGGATGAAGACACTTGTTGTGAATCAAATTTCAGTGATCTACAGATCTTGTGTCTCTCAGGACAATACTTTTGTGTCTTACTTACTCTTTCTCATTGCTGGGACAAGTGCCCGGCACCCAAATTGAAGAAAGGAAAGGTTTCTTTAGCTCACAATTACTGGAGGTTTCAGTCCTTACTCAGCTGGCTCCAAGGCAGCCTGGCACAAGGCAGAGAGCAACCTTTTAGGGCTGAGGCAAAGAGCAAGAGCACAAGGGAGAGGCTGCAGCAGCTCAAGCAGCCGGCTTCTCTTTCCTCCTTACAGTGTAATGCAAATCACCTACCCCAGGGCAGCTGCAGCATCCACACCCACAGTAGTTAATCACAAACTCCAGAAGCTGCCCCAAGACCGCTTGAGGCTTTGGGGGGGAAACCTATACACAAACCATAACATTTTGTCAACAGATCCATAGTGAAGTGCACTCTGTGCAAACCTAGACTCATCTATTTCTTTCTTTCATCTCATACATAATACTTGTAGTTTCCCATCACACATTTGGGACCAGATATTTTTCCAAAAATGGTCAATTTCTTTTCTGTGCAGTGCTAACTATTTAGTACCTATATAGCACTTAGTTGATAGAGAGGGAGAAATGCTTCTCTCTAAAATTCTAAGTCTATGACTGGCATATGATTAATTGACATAAAAGAGAATAACAGGAGAAAAATAATTATAACTGCATACTTACACACAATTCAACAAGAGCTAAAACCCATCATATAATTGAGATTCATATATCATCCTCAGTTTTAGAGAAAGTTTGGGACTTGGGACTCCTCAGAGTTCATGGAAATTATGAGATGGTGAAAAATAAAATGTATCAGTAATAAAAATAGCCTTTTCTGGAACTGAGGAGATGGCTCGGTGGAATAAACCTTTCCTTGGCAAGCACAAAGGCCTGTGTTCAATCCCTGTTTCTGCCAATAAATAAATAAATAAATAAATAAATAAATAAATAAATAAATAAAATAGCCTTTTCAACCAAATAAACATTTCTCAGGTCATTAAAGTTGTCAACTCTTCCTGGTTCAGGTGTCTTCACTAATGAAAATTTTCATTAAGGGGCAAGTAAAGAGCTTTTCTTGTTTTAGCTGGATGTCAATTTCTTTTTAGTTCAAATAGTCAATATGCCGAAGTGGTATTTTGTGGCATGGAATAATCTAACCTCCTGTATTTTTATTGCATGCTGGCATGTATGGAAGGACATTAGTAACTTCTATAACACACAGTAGTGAAGAGTGCCATGAGTCACAATCTGGATTATTCCCCAAGGTATTGTCTAATAGCTTTAGGAGGCATCAGCAAGAACTGCTTCCTGAAAGACATATTGACTAAAAAAGGAACTTGTCTTTTCATGCATGGTAAAGAGTTTGCAACCAAAAATTACCTGAAAATATTCTTCCCTGACAGTAAGTATACATAAGCAAAAGATGCGAAGACCAAATGATTGCTCCCTGGTCCCTGTAATTGATCGGTATGAACTTTAGCCCTCAGGAGGTGAGAGTTTGAAAAATTACAGCAAAAGTTACATGTATCAGAAAGATGCACCAATTAATAGTATGTAGTAAGATGTAAACAAATTAAAATACTAAAAAATTGCCCACATTATATTTGTAAAATAAAATACATTGTTTTGTTAATTTTCAATGGCATTCTTGAAAAATTTAAAACAAAAATATAGCAATTTTTACTGGATTTTGTGGCATGGTTCAAAGATAATGCATGGTTAAGTATCACACACATTTACAAAACAGTTATTTCCAAACTAATGGCTTAATGATTATAATGATTTCATTAATCACTTACAAACATGCAACTAGCTACTCACGACCCATAAACCCCATATGCAACAATATTTAAGAAAAGAGTCAATTTGTGTTTCTCAGTTAGCTGCAATCTTCTGAGGACAAAAAGGAAAGGGTTGTATCAGTTAAGGTTCACTGGAAGAATAGATTTAATATTACATAAAGGATTTACAAAGTAGGCTTTCAATGGCGACAGGCATTAGGAAGCCAAAGGGTCCTTTCTGGGAGCCTAGAGAAGGACACCCACGCAATAGCACAGACTGCAGCTACTCGGAAGCAGCAGAAGTGAGGCTTCCTTCCTCTTTCCCTTTTATTCTATCCACCTACCTGTCTGTTGGCTGGGGCCACCCACACCCACACAGCAGGAGTCTTCCCTCTTCAGTAAGTCACTTAGCTGCCCAAATGATACTAAACTATTAAGGCATTTGTTAAACAAATCATCTCCACAATGAACAATCACAAAATTCCTCTGGTTTGGCAGTAACTTCTAAAAACCACACATTTTTGCTAAAAAATGTAAAACAGGACTAATTGGCAAGGAGTAGCTTCTCCGGAGCTATACAAAATTTTTCTTGTGAGAAAGTGGAAGAAACATTAACTTGGTTATATTCAAGAGGAAAATGGACAACTGCAATATATAAGAAAAGGAAAGTAAAATAAGCAAATGTTAATGGGTCTGTCTGATGTTGGTTTATCAACTACTAAGCTATTCTAGTTGTGGCCTTCCAAAATTGATGAAAAATATTCCACCAATTCTTCATATAATGTAAATCACCTAGGTTACATTTTGTGTTTTTTGTATTTATCTTAATACCTTAATATACTTATATATACAATTATAATACTTCACAATAACTAATACCTTACAGGTACATACGAGTCACAAAAACGTTTAAAACATTGCATTTACATGATTTTACTATGAAATTACTATTTAAAGTAGAAAATTATGCTTTAACTTATCTGATACAATTGATCATCTAGATAAGCCCATTCTTATAGATTCTAAAAAGCTAAAATAGTGATTTAACATGAGCACACCTACATTTGATATATATATATATATATATATATATATATATATATATATATATATATAACCACAGGGTGTGAGAAAAATTTGATATAAGGAGAGAAAACATCAGTTTTGACACCAAATATGTCACCTTGGGAAAACCATCTCAATTCCTTGAGCTTCAGATCTCATTTTATAGCACCTCCAATTCAGTTTTACAGAGTTGTTCAGAGGAGCCAAGGCAAACATTGATATGAAAGATATTTATGAAACATTAGAGTAATATAATTATTATTTTTATGGCTCCTACTGACTCTCCATTATCTATTTCTCATTACCTTTATTTAAATGGGAAATTTTACCCTTCTTGTCCGCTTTACTTCCTCAGCCTGAGCCACTGCAAAAGTAAGTCCCCTTGATCTCTTTTCCCATTACCCTGCTGTGACTTTCCGGCAGTCAGTATGCAATAATTTTCCTCCTGACAAAAAATAAAGTGGGAATATGTAAATTGTTGCTATTCTTTTTCTTATTTAGCCCACTACTCGGATAATAACCAGCATGTTTTGAAAAATATATCCCCAAAATTATATTTTGAATGACTTTGTTCCTTTCAGGTGACTCACATATTTAAAACAAAAGTCAAAAGTTTCCGAAGTCTTTGCTATGTCCTCTCATGTTTCCTTTGGTTGCATTTTTTATTTCACTGAGACTATTAACCTCTAAATAATTAGGGAAATAAGAGAACTAAAAACTATTTAAATGGTGGAACTCAAACAAAGGCCAGTGGAATATAAGGAAATTTGCTGATAGCATAAAAATAATTTCTAAGGGCCAGTGAGATAACTCAGCAGACTAAGCATCTGTTTAGGCAAGCGCAGGGACCACAGTTCAATGTCCAGCACCACATGTCATGCTTGCCCCACTCTCTACTGCACTGAGCTGGCCAAGCATGGCGGCACACATCTGTAATCCCAGCACTGGGAAGGATGAGCTAGGAGGAGCACTACGAGTCCGCGCAGTGAGACTCTGTACTAAGTATATAAAAATAAATAAAAGTAATTTGTGTTGCATTAAGCACATCCTACTCAACTTTGAATTGGCAAATATAAACTCAAAACATACAGCTTTCACATCTTTGTTTCATATATACTTTTAGTGCAGCCAAGAAAATCAGAACTATTTGGTACTTACAAGTAGAAATGGATCTTTATCTGTTCAACGATGAAAACCTCCCATGAGAACCTGAATGTCAACAGTAAGAAAAATTAAACTACTAAGGCCAATTCCAAAATGCATTTGTGAATTTGTTTGTCAGACAGGACCAAGAGTTTATAGAACTTTTACAGATACGATTTTGTAAGTGTACTGATGATATGATTGTTAATTAATGTGTACATCTTGACATGTCCAGATCAATTTATTAGGAAGACAGAACACAAACCTAATAATAACATAGTTGTTTTATAAATTTTTGCTTGACAAACTGACTTCATACCTATAGAGGATAACATTTATAAAGATTATCAAATTCGTGGTGATGATCAATCAACAAAAGATAATAAAATATATTTGCTAATCATATATTCAAAACAAAGTGATACTCAAGACTGAGGAATTATTTATATTGCCTTATATTATCCTTAAAAAGACATATTCAATCTTTATCTTAATGGCATATACAGTATAATTAGTTCAAAGTTTATAAAACTTTTTCATTATTTTAAATTAGCAATTTTTCTCAGCATAGAACTTAAAAACCTAGAAAAATGAAAAAAAGGATTAAAATCATTTAGTGTATATTTATTCTATAAATAATAAAGATAAAACCAAACCAAAATTTAACAATTTTCAAGGCTCATGTAGAAACCTGAGTCTGAGAACCTCATCATCTCTCTTAAGTTCTGGGCTGTTCCCACAATTTACTGCCTCAACTGTAAAAAAATTTTCTTATGAAGCAAGAGTATATTCTCTACCCTCCTTACCAAATATTAAAAAAAATAAATAAAAACTCTCCTACAATCTCTGGCCAATGGCAATCAACATACCAGCTTGTTTGGTTTCTACTCAGAGGTCATTGGTCAGAACCAGTGCCATAATTTCATGTTGAATCAGTAGTTCCCTTGGGTTTCAGGACACAAAGTTATTTCTAGCCAATGGAACATTTTAGCAATGCAAAGGAACACAGAACACCACGAGGTCAGTGAAGTAAAGATCTCAGTATTTTGGGTCAAATTCCCTGGGTGCGAATCCTGGCTCTAGCATTGAATTATTAGAAATTTTAATTTCTTTATTCTTCTGCCTGTCATGTATAAAATGAGGAAAATACCTTCCAGTGCCATGATGATTAAAGGATATAATACCTACAAACATTTAGCAGGAATCTTGGCTCATCAAAAATGTTCCATGTAAATGTGGCTTGTAGTAACTTGACTGTCCTCTGGTTGGGAAGCCTTTCACCTGAGGTTGAGATGGGTGAGAAGATCTGTGTTTGCTTGTTTTTAGCTGCAGTCTCTCAACCTGATAATAGACAGAAATAGTAAACCACCAAAAATATCATTTTCAGGAAAACATTGAAAACCTCTCAGGTTCATTTTATAACTTTAAAGAAGGTTTAGCTACTATAGGTAACAATCATTCAAATCCCTTTTAGTAAAGAAATAGCCTTTATTAAAAATTTGTAGCTACTGTTTTGTATGATCTTAGCAATAATTATTGCATTTAATTTCAAGAATGAAAAGACATAAGTGCTATCAGCAAGACCTTTTGTAGGTGAGAACAGCTCTGGCTGAAAGAGCTTACAAAACTTCAGACTAGTGCTAGGCAATATATTCCAAGTATGACTATTCAGAGAGGATAGAAAGTGTTTGTGACCAAGAAGGTCAAAGGATCTTAATTTTGCTGAAGAGATAGCCTGCCCACTATGATACTGATAATGTGGGGATATTCCTGTCTCACCTAATTCTTTAGTGTTAGTTGATAAAATAGAGTTTTACATTTATCATAAATGAACAACAACAGAGAATACCAACAAAAAATCAAACCTGATTTGTGAGTACACAAAATAAACCTTCCAGGGGCTCCCTACAGAATCTCATAGTGGCTAGGAGGAATGGAGGAATATGTACTTTTTAATAAGCTGAATGTAAACAAAGATATTTAGGCCCAAGTGTGACAAGGCCAGAGGACATCTGAGGCATAGATATTCTGTAATTTAATTACTTCTACTAATAAAGAACTCACAAATCAACTCCAGGAAAGTTTATTTCTCAAATATACAAGTTACCCAAAACAAAGAACTCAGAAATGTGGTCCCAGAGCATTATGCAGGCCGGTGTACACAGTCCCAAAAGCCTGAAGCATTACTTAATGGGATTATGGCTAATCTGAAAGGACACCACTAGAGATAATGTAAAACATCGAATGGCCTGAAGTGGCAGTGAAATTATTCAGCTGCTGGACTGGAGGAGCTCTTAATCAGGGCTCCAGGAAAGCTGCAGCAATTTAATAAGTTTAAATTGGTTTCACTTGGATAGATCCAGATTTGTATTACAGATGTTATCCCACCCAAATCTCCTATACAGGTTCATGATAAAGGGTATCATGCCTAGGCAATCTGTGAAAATTAAAAAAAACTCTAAAGCCTGCAAAAAAAAGAAAAGTACCAGACCAAAAGAGAAAAAACTTTTTCTTCTATGAGTGTGCTGATTTTGATGAAAATTAAAATGTATGTCATACTGAAGTTTACTGGTTTGTTCTTTTGTTTCATTTTACTAAATCTCTGTATAATATAACCATGTTGAGATATAAAAATCAATACATTTAAAATTGATAAATTCACAGTGAACCAATAGAGATATGTGCACAACAGGAAATTTCTAAGGTATAAATGTACATGTAAAAGGTTACTCTCCCTACAAGTAAGGGAAAAGGTTAGAGGTTAGAGGGTCCCTACAAGCAATCTCTATGCTTAAGATGTAAAACAAAGCAATTCACATCTTTACTCTCAAACTGAAATACAATTTTAATGCCTATCACCACATATAATAGAACTCATCCCACTTTGAAATGGAGAACACTGAACCAGCCGACAATTAGTTGATTATTCAGCAGCATTGCCAATGTTCTTACAAAGAATGAAATACACAGAGAAATCGCTCACATTTTTCTCACTTTCACAAGGGCATTCGCTAAGTGCCTAATTAAATGAATGTAACTAATCATGGTATATCTCTGAAAATGTGCAGAAATGTTTCGAAATTCAAATCACCACTCCATTCAGCCCATAAAATCCAGCAGGTGGTCTGAAAAACATTTCAGAACAACTAATCTACTAAGCAAACTCTATCACTTACAAATAACTTTAAGCAGAGCCATAATTATGTGCAGGTGTGGATGGCTGTACTCAAAATACCGTTAAATAGCCATATCTGAAGATACTAAATGTATATAATTTTGAACCTGCAGATTGAAGAAAAGGAAACTAAACTTCACTGAGACAAGGCATGGGGCAAAATAATTACCTCAGAATATAAACAACCATAATGGTTGGCTTATTGACAAGTTGCCCTCTACTATATCCCCACTTGACTGTCTTTTCATCTAGGCATACCAATGAGTAAATCTTGACATACACTTCTCAATCATGTCTTATTTTTATTTTCTGAATGCTTTATTAAAAAGCTTGAAACCATTCATTCTGATCCAATAACCACAGTGTCATGTGAATTGTTTAAAATCATAGTAGTAGAGCTTCCAGATTTATGATATGATCTAGAAATATTTATCCACTTCTGTTCTTAAAAATCACCAAAAATCAAGGATCTAGGAGAAAACCAGAAATTCATGTTCAGAAAATATGCTATACAGCATGTGTAACCTCAAATTACAGAATGTGGTCATAGTAATAATCTGAGAAAGATGCAAATGATGCCATGTTAGCAAGGAAGAGCAATCCTGTGTGCCTGGTGGTAGATGTTTGATGGGCTTGACTTCAAAAATTCATTTTCTTTCACAATAAAATGGAAATAAATAATGGCATATAATACATAATTGAACACGTAAGAATAAAGTAAGAAGTGGAACTTTGTGTAGGGTGTGGAAATGCCCACGGAAAATCTCTAGAAAGATAATTATAAAGTACATGCAAATGTATGCCTGGCCCTTCTGAGAGTCCCTAAGGCCGCAGATACAGCCTGGGGACCTGCTGATGCCCAGTAAGAAATTAAGTTGTGCAAGTGAAGATATCTGAAAAGAAAGAGGTATAGCAGATAGAACCAATAAGTACTCAAGAAATTAGAATTAAGGATAAGAACATTTAAAATACAATTAATAATAATAATGAAATTCTGAGAACTTAGAACAAGCACTGAGGTGACCACAACACATTATAATTCTGACAGGGGCTACAATTGATAAACATCTATGTTTTAGTCTTAAGGATTAAAACATTGAAAATCACATGGCAAGTTTCTATTGTCATTATTGTCTTTCAGAGTTATTGCTAGAACGTATGATTATGTGCCACTCAGATTGCATTGAGCTATACTGCACAATAGGACAGAAGGGGATTAGACGATCTAGTGGGTGACCAAATGGAAGGGGTACAATCAGGATAGGCATACAGGAGCTCAGGAATAATGAGGTAATGAATGAAGAGAGTGTGTTCAGAGGAGAAGGCTTCAGCCTGCCCTGGCTCTTCCTAGGGTGTGTCATGGTCTTGCCTCGAGTATGGCTTTACTAAATGGCTACACAAGAACAAAGAGGAATCAAACCAAAAGGTGAGAAAAACTAAGGAATGAAAATGAGCTATGTGGAGATTGGATATAATAACAACAGGATATGCAACTATAGAGCATCACGATTTTCTTAGAAAAGATGGTTTCCTATGTCGGAGCAAATCCAAGAAAGTCTGTTTTAACTGAACAAGTTCTAAAAATAAACTTATTCATTGGCTAAGTTTGATTCATGCTATAGATTTCTAAATTATTTGGAGGGTTTTTAAAAATAATTTTATTGAGAAACAAACAGAAATGAGACGGTTTCAAAACCGATTAGTAGGACAGTTTCAATAATTAATACATTGTATATTGTTGTCTTCTTAGTGGTTATCCATAGTAGAAGATGCAGGAATGATATCCTGTCCACAAACACTATTAGAGCAAATCTTTCTATTCATTGAATTAAGAGAAAAAGCTGTATATCTATCCTAACTATTTTATATACACAGATACAAAATGATCCTTCATTTATATCCCCCTTTTTGTTTAGTTTTGTCAGACATGGGTATTCCATTGCCATTTAAATATTGTAGGTGTGTGAATTCAGCAAAATACTCCAATATAGTCCACTAGTCCATAATAGTGGATTATCCACAGGACTGACAATGTCAGTTGTTGACTTGAGCCTTTTACAGCTCAATCTATTAATATGGCTTTACTTTTTATGCCTCGTTTTTATACTTTTCTGCTGGATGGTTAAGGCCAAGTTAAAGCAAGACCTATATAAGAAGAAATGCAACTTTTGTATACTTAGGGTCTCATCATGTCAAAGGATAATGCCAATTAACTAGCCACAAACTAATCTCCAGCTACAAACACTATGAAATGCATTGAACACAGGGAAGGCAAATTATAAAAGCTGTATTTTTATCTCAAACATGGGGAAATAATATATTCTCAATGACAGAGAAACCAATAAAAAAATTTTCAGAACTTTCATTTCTTTCCTTTGCTTTCCCTGCCTTCTCTTCTGCATATATACATTATTTATATCCTCTATCAAACTTGCTTTCAAGAATCAGTTAGTCAAAAATTATTCTCAAAATAGCCAAACTGCTTAAATTGAAAAGATTTCTTTAATTCTACATATACCTATGCCAATTCAGCAGTTATGAATCATAATGTTACTCAAAGTATAAAGGAACCACTGATTAAATATTTGATACAAATGGGTCCTATGGCAAAATATGGGAACCTACCTATTAAAAAGAACACTCATTTGAGTGCTCTACTTGATAGCAAGACAGACCTAAATGTAAACACTATTACCCAGCCTTATTGACATTGACATAGGCCACACAGCTTGACATTACTACAGAGTGTGGACAGCAAATTTTGGGAGCCAAAATTTTAGGAAGATGTAGTTGGGTTCAAGACACTGCCCACCAGCCAGAAGCATTTGCATTTGCAGTTGCATGAGTGCAAAATAATTTTGTATTATGCCAACCAATGAAAACCTGTTTTCTATGTCCACATTATGTTAATAGTGTTACTAATTTGTTTTGTAGGGTTTTGCTGTTACTTCACTATTTTTTTGTTTTTTCTGGCCAGTTCATTTTTAAAAAAAATATTTGAAGTACTATGAGAAGAAATCTACAAATATCTGAGAGCAGAAAAAACTAAATTGGGTAACCTTTTAACTATTTTTAGAGGAAATATAATAAATTAGCATTTATTATCATTGTTAAGCACTGTGCTAAGATTTGTCCATTCATTATGTCTTCATATAATTCAAAATGATTCTCGAAAGCAAGAAATATTATCTCTGCATAAAAATGGACAAAATATTAGAAAAGACTTTAAACAACCTAATGACCATCAACACTTCTGTATCATCAACATTTAAAGGTTCTGTATATAAATATAGCTCTAAGGCTGGTTATGTTTCCATTTTAGTGTTAAGCAGGAGAAATGCATTTTTTTAGACTACTCAATGAGGCTACACTTACAACATAAAAATTTGCTAGCCACCAACTTAAACAAGTATCAGAATTTCTCAGGGAACTAAATAAAATGGAAATTAGTAATAATTCGCTCTATCTCTGTCTGTCTGTCTCTGTCTCTTCTCTGTGTCTGTCTGTCTCTGTCTCTGTCTCTCTGTTTCTGCCTCTTTGTCTCTGTCTGTCTCTCTCTCTCTTTTTCTCTCTCTCTCCCACCTTATTAGTCTCACTGAAAACTTCAAAAATGCAACCCAAAGAAAGTTTTAGGACTTTTACAATGTCAAAGTCTGAGAAATAAATGGCTTCTGACAGCATTAATATAATACTTCTGCCTTAGAATAGAAATTCCAGATTAAAGAAATTCAAGTTTAAATCACATAGCAGAATAGTTCCAATGGTCTTTCAGTCCAGGAAGAGCACCAGCATAAAAAAAAGTTTTCCTATAACTCAATGCTGATGTCAGGCCTGGGAACCTGCACTTCATAAATAAGGAGACACCAGGATATGCTTTTAAAAACTACAGTTTTCATGCAGTTAAAAATAAGCAAGAAAATACTGCACTGCTCCTACTCATGTTTCTTTTCTTCTTGTTCCCATTTTATTTTCAGTTTCATTGGTTTACATCATGTTATTATTTCAAGAAAGTTGTTTATTTTATTAAATATCCCCTTGGATACCTCAAAAAGCTTAAATCTTTTGACCTGTGTTTTGTATACTTTCAGTCTTAGGGGATTTATGAGTTACAAATACAAATTGCCTTCAGGGCATGAGGTCTTAACTTTAACAATCATAAAAATCATCTAAAAAGAACACTGAGATGCATATCTATGGAGTCTACTCAAAATACTCAGATTCTTATGTCTCTGATGAGGATTCTCAGTGCCAACATTAATTTCAATGTAGGCAATTGGAAGAAAATTTGGGAAACATCATTTCATGGCTTTTACACTAAATGCATCAAAGCCCAGAATCTGAAAAGGACTGTAAATTCCCACACAGAAAAATACAATATAAGTACTTGTAGGTAAATATCTTTCCTTTTCAACATTTTAAATTCTCATATTTAAGTAAAGACAATGGATTAGATCCCTCAGTGATCCTCTTGTACACCCTCAGTTAGCCTGGATAGAAAGAGTGTAATTATTGAAATTGCTGTCTGTATGATGAAATATTGATGTAATCTTATCACCTGTTTCTATGGATACAACCCCATATTTTACATTTCCATTACAAAGCCATGTAACTATTCAGTGGGAGGGAAAACACAGATTTCATTCCGATGGGAAAAGACAAATTATGAATAATAAGTTTCCCAATAAGTAAGAGAAATGTATGGGTAGAGTATTAAGATTCATTTGGTACAATCCTGGTCAAACAGCACATTTAGTTTATATAGTAAAATTTAATATGACTCACAGTCAGAAAGCTATAGGTTTAAAATTCATTAACTTCATATAGAGAAGCGTAAGCAGTCATGCAACCTGAATCCAATTAAACTAGTTTAGATAAAGTGTGAAATAGACAGATACGTATCAACAAATCAGATTTTTTCCTACTCATAGCCCTCCTGAAATTTATTTATTTCAGAGGAGTTCAATGTAATCAAGATGATTGGTTTATCCTGATTAAATAATTTCACTCGCATTGCTCACTCTTTGGACAATGACAGAGTAAGCCTAAACATATGTTAAAGATTTCATGTACACGTTGACATATGAACATTTTTTCAACAGGTGCAGAGGAGATACTGATTTCCACAGAGTACAAAGGAAAAACAAAATGAATATAGCTAGCTGGGCCAAATTTCTTTCCTATTGTTTCAAGCTAAAGCTTAGGTGCCAAACTTGTATGCCCATTAAAAAGTCAGAAGAAGTCTACAATTCACTGAGGTAATGCTGCTTAATCGTGATGAGCGCCTCTTACTCCATTCAGGCTAATGCCCATAGACTCAAAGCGCTTATCAAATATTATTTCCAACACATAGCATGCTCCCAGAGTTATTCTTGCAACTGTGGCTTCTCCATTCCCTTACATTTCAATGGTGCCACTGCATTCCAATAAAACATTAATGTCTAGTGTAAAGTGACAGCAGGGGCAGCTTCCCCACTGGAGAAACAGTGACAAGACATTCAGTGTGCTTCAGGCCACAATAGTGAAATATATGAGATCAGCTTTTTTAAGGAAGCACATGAGGTAGTGATGGACTAGAAAAACAGACAAATTTAAGCTACTAAGGGATATAGTAAGTAGAAAAGATGAGGTAAATTAAGGTGGAGGTATAATCAATGTTATTTTCTCTAACAGCAATGATTTATCACTCCTTTTTAAAAGAGAGTACAAAACAATATTAAACAGAAAAGTAACAAATAATTCAGAATTTCACTAAACAAAACTATGTATTTCATAGTGCTTTGTTTGTTTGTTTGTTTGTATTTGGGACCTGGCATTGTGTCTCACTGCATAGATCAGACTCCTAGTGATCCTCCTGTTTACAGCCTCCCAAGGGCTGGGATTACAGGTGCTCGCCATCATACCCAGTCTCAATCATCCTCTGAGCATGCCCTGGGGGTGGGGCTACCACAGCATGCCTGGGGATGAACCCCCAGCCCCTGCGTCTGCCTAGGCTTTAATCCACTGAGCTATATGGCCGGCCCTTATGGTATTTGTTGTAATGCATAGTATTGTCTTTAAATTAGTTATTCATATTATCAGATATACATATGGAAAATTGGAAGAAGAAGGAACAAAGAAAAGATATATAAGAAATTGAGAAAAGAAAAAGAACAAAATATTGTAAAAAAAAAAAAAAAAAAAAAAAAACAAAGCAAAATGAATTAAACATTAACTGCTCCATTCCATAGACCAGTAGAAATCTGCAGTATAGCTGTCCTAACCATCCTGCCTACACACATAGGTATGTCTTTCCCCAGCTCTTTCTCCTGTCCTTCGCCTCTACTAGTAGATTTATCTCTTGAAATCTTTGCTTTTCTTCAATTTTGGCTTATGTATATTCTGCCTCATTGTACCATTATTTGTATTTTTCTTTCCTTTCATATTATGATTTGTTTCAAAACAGGGAGTTACTTACTTGTCTTTGTATAACCCCCCCCCCCCAGGTTTTTAACACTGTGCATCTAGTATAGAGCCAGGGATCTCGACACCTGAAGCGTGGACATCCCACAAATTCTCAGGACCAAAGAGAGATTGTGGAAGTGAATGGCTGACCTTGGATGCTGAGTTTGTGGAATTCAATGTACTTTTATAACAAGGAATTAAAGGCCTTGACTATCATGATTCTATGTATAAAAGTATTGTACAAAGTTAGAGTAATACAGAAGTTACAAGATCAATATTTAAATATTGATGTAAGATAAGGCTAAAATACAGTTGCTGACAGACAGTATAATAGTTATAATGAAAGTTCTGAGATCTGATAGGATGAACCACAAAGAAGAAGGGAGGGCCAGAGATGGTTTCATATCATGGTCTTTATGTGGTAGCACAGAGCACAGAGATCACTAACTTAACTTTTATAATATGTCAAAATGTTTCTCATGGCAGTATGAAGCTCTCGAACTGAGGAAAGGCTGGTGTATGGCAAGCAGGTACTGAACCCAGGTGCTGGGCCCCGTGGCTGGGTACTTTCAGTAATGTTTATTTCCAGGATGCAGGGCACAGAGGTTATCCCTATGGAGAGGAACTGCCCTTCTTTACACGACTAAAATTCATACTTGGTCACTCAGTGTATCTCTACTTCACTTTAGAAATGTTTGAGCCAAAGAAGAAAGAATACGAAAAGTATTGGTCCAGGACAACAGAATTATACATAAACCTTAAACAAACAGTACAAATACAGAATTAAGCTTAACTCTTGGGGTTTCAGAGAAACACTTCAGTGATTTTTCTAAGTGCTGGTAAAATTAAGACTAACAACATGTGGAAATGCTAAATGTGATAAACCCACACAGGCATGTCATAATTGCTGTCAGCAGTTCCCTTAATTGGGCATGGAGTTTATCCTCAAGATTTTTGTTACATCCGAATACAGATAATATATCCCTCCAAGACTGGGTGATCGCATACAGTACAGTAAGACTTCCAGTTATAAGTGAGTTCCCTTCTGGGAAAACATTCCTAAGTTGGATTAGTGGACAAGTTCTACAAAGTGAGTATTGTGCATGTATGACACACTTCCAGATATCTTGAGCCCTGACTGAACACCACGTTGCTGTACACTGTGACACTATACAATAAACACACAGAAGCACAGTGTGACAATGTGCAATACATGTGTGCGATACTTTCACAATTTATTTACATCTATCAATGTTCCTACTGCAGGGTCCATTGATACATGTAAAAGTTCACAACTGGATTGTTCACAAATCAGACACATTTTCTCTCCGACAAAGAACTTCTACCTAGAATATATAAATATTTGAAAAGTCAGGGTTCCCAAGTTCAAAGACCCAATCAAACAATGGGCATCTGAGATTAATACATACTTTGTAGGAGAAGAAATACAAATGTTAAATAAATACAAGAAAGAATGATCAACATCACTGGTCATTCAAACAACAGTGAGATTCCATCTCACCCCAGAAAGAATGGCACTATCAAGAAATCAAATGTTTTGAGTGCTGTGGGGTAAAAAGAATGATTCTTCAATGTTAGTGAGAATAGACTGGTGCAACCACTGTGGAAATCAGTGTGAATATTTCTTTAAAAACTAGAATTAGAAGTCCTATTCCACCCAGCTATTCTCTTCTGGACATCTTCCCAGAAGAATTAAAAACATCATACTACAGCAGTATATAACCCATATTTACAGCTGCACAATCTGTCATGCATAAATTTTTGAAACAACTCCAATGCCCATGAACTCAGAAATGCATAAAAATGACTATTTCTATACAATGCAGTACTGACCAGCCATAAATAAGGATAAACTCGAGACTTTCGTAGACAAATGGATGCAACTGGAGACCACACTCATGAGTGAAATAAATCAGATCCATGTGTGTAAATATCATATTGGCTACCTGGTATGAGAAACTCAAAAGGTAAATAAGGAGTAAAATGTACAATACTGTGAAATGGGAAGCAATTGTTCAAAAGGAAAATTGGACAGGGAAAGAGATAAGGAAGGAAGGGAAGAATATGCAAGTCAGTTAAAGTGTTAGGAAGGTTTGTGCTAATGTCAGTTGGAGAAAATTGTAATGCCCATATCTTATACTCTGAATAACTACTTTCAAGATAGCAATATGTAATGTATTCACTATTATTAAGTATTATTCTCTTAATATTTTGTTATGTAAATTTTGTTTTTACCTTTTTTTCTATAAAATAAAAATAAATAAATCAGGATTTACTGTGTTTACTTTCTGTCTCTCTGTCTCTGCCAGTCTGTCTGTTTGTCTCTTTCTCTCTCTCTGTCTCTCTCTCTCTCTGTCTCTCTCTGTGTGTCTCTCTCTGTGTCTCTCTCTCTGTCTGTCTCACTCTCTCATACACACACACATACACACACACACACACACACACACACACACACGCACCCCAATCCCCTGTTCACATTTTAGGAGTTTCTGAAGTGTGTCCTAACAGGTGAGCTTGACATTCATAAGAAAAATCATATAAACTCTCTTGATACCACAATTGAGATGTAATACATGCCCAAATCATTACTGTGAGACTTTCTTTAAAATATATCTTAGTTTGCAGGATCAATTTACTTGATTTTTAAAAACTGAAACATGGATCAAATGAAATTTGATCAAACGGACAAGAAAAGCAGCAAGGAAGATTTAATAGGTGAAAGAAACCTAACCCAGTCCCACTGAGACTGCAGGCCAGCCGGCTAGCTTGCAGTGCTGGTGGAAGTTGGTGGGGGGCATGGAGGAGGCTGTGGAGGAGGCTACAGAGGCAGAGGCCTGGTCTCTGCCATAAGCCCAGCTGTTTGCATGCTGGTGCCTCTATTTAGGCTCCTCCTTCCCACAGGCAGGGCAACGTGGTCTTTGTACTTCTTGAATGATTAGTTTTCAAGGGAGGGTTCACAGGTCCTTGAGTAAGAAAAGTCAGAGTTTTAAGACTAGGGAGATGGTTTCCAGATAAGAGGCAAAGAAATCACTTGTATTTGTAGCTTTTCCAAAGTAACTGCTCTAAAAAAAGGAAGGCGGGGGCAGATTGACAGGAAAAAGCCTACCTGCCTCTTTAAGCTCAAGGAAGCAGGAGGCTGTCTTCCGCTGGTCACTTGGAAGATGTGCTGTCATCTTTCCTACTGCGCTGTGAATTTTACTTGCTTCTTTCTCTTAGTTTTGGAAAATAGTCTCTGGACAATATTTATTCACTAATTTATTTATGCATTTCTTGGACATCTGCTATCACACACATGGGACTTAGCGCAGGACAGCCCAACATTTATAAAAAATTACAAATACTAACAAAACTGGGAGAGGTAAATTACCTGAGGTGGGTAAGAAAATTATAGCTGTCAACGATTGTCTTCTTGTGAGTTACGTAAATGTATAATGTTCAGAGTAATATTCCACATGGTTTAGTATAACTCGCTGCTTAAAAAGAAAATGAACTTAATTCTTTTGCTAGGTATGTAACTTTCCTAACTCATTCAATTTTCAAATCTACCATTAAAAGGCAAATAATATTTTTCATGATACATTTATATGTTGCGTTTTTAGGTATCTTGGAACTGATCAAAATATACAGTTAAATTTTGTTCAAATGCTGCCTTTATGAAAGAAAGTCTGTATCACTTGGCTTTTTGTTTATTATTTTGTGTTATTCTTAATTTCAATTGCTGTTTAAAGTACCATCCCTAAAAATTGGTATTTTTGCTATTTGGCTACAAATTGCTTAAGGAGAAAGGAGTCACTTCTGAAATGAAATTTTTTTTCATCTGTTCATCTTATTTTCGTACCTACCCATTTAGGCTAAAGCACTGTTGAATCTGGCTTAAATTTTGTTCAGATTTTGTTCATTCTAGGAATTGAAATGTCATTTTCCAACATAACTACAAAGAAATTCTATTGTTACCAAATGTATACATATGTAAATAATCTCTCCTTTATCATGAAAAGTCTCCCAAAAAATTCAAGTAGAAGAAAGAAAACTATTTCACAACTTTGGAGATTAAAACTTAACGACATTTTTACAAAAAACATTGTGATATCCTTTGTTTTTGCAAAATATATCCATAGTGAAAAGCTACAAATACACTGACATGTAACAATAGATACATAAAAGGGCATTTTTCTGCTTCATTTCTTAATGCTTAAAAATAAGCATTTCTATTCACGTATCCCGAACACTTCTGAAACACTACACGTAAAATGTGTGCAAATCACTTTTTAACACCCACACTGAACCAACTAAACATGCAGTGGTATTTCACACCACCAACATATACACTGGCTTTTGTTACATGATGTGTAAAAGATCCTATAAATTATTGAATACCTTACAAAAATTAAAGCTCCATATCAAAAATTCACGTGTTCCGAAAGCTAGCTCTTTGATTTGGGTGGTAAAGGGGCAACAATTTTAAGACAGAAAGTAAAATTTTTCATATATGCAGTGTTACTGATTATAAAATGGTAGTACATACGTTAATGGTTAGAGTGCCACCTAGTGGTGACAGAGGTTAAAACACGTGAATTTCAGCAAAGCAGTTAGAGATTTTCTTTCTAGTAACTGAGATGCAAAGACTAAAAGCTAAAAAGACTAAAAGCTAAAGCATGAAAAGATGATAAGGGTCCCAGTTTAAGTGCTCTGGACAATACAGGGCTGTATGCAGCTAGTATGCAGTTTTAGTGTCTCTGCAACCTGGCACTGTTGGCAACCTGGAAGCTAATTTGAAGCACTGAAGAGACCCTCGTGATAACATCTTAAAAAATGAAATGCATAGGAATCAATTTAACAAATCATATAAAATATCTTTACAGTGGGCCAGGGAGATGGCTCAGTAAAATAAATGCTTCCCTGGCGAACGCAAAGGATTGAATTCAATCCCTGGTTCCACCAAAAAAAAAAAAAAAAAATCTTTACAGTGAAAAGCACAGTACTCCAAGAAAAGGCGATTCGAAGAGGATACCAGAAAATGGAAGACATTCCCTGCTCATCGATAGGAAAAACAAATACAGTGAAAATGGCCATACTCGCAAAACTGCAATACAGATTTAATACAACTCCAATCAAACTATCATTATCATAATGCACAGAACTAGGGAAATCAATCCTGAAGTTAATCTGGAACCAGAAGAGATCTAGGATTGCAAGAACAATTCTATGCAACAGAGGCAAGTCGGGGGCATCACAATCCCTGACCTGAAATTATAGTATAGAGCTACCATGATAAAAGCAAGACATACTGACAAAAAAAAAAAAAAAAACAGATCTAAAGATCAATGGAACAGAACAGAAAATGTGTACACAACTCTAAACATAGTCAACCACCTTGTCTTTGACAAAGGAAAAAAAAATTAACTTCAAAAAAGATAATCTAACTGAACCATTGCCTATCACTATGCACTAAACTGCAGTCAAAATGGATCTAAGTTCTAAATATAAAACAGAAACACTAAATCTACTGAAAGAGACAATAGGCACTAATGTTGAAGGTGTACTTATAGTCAGAGACTTGAGCAAAGCAGACTGCAGAGGAAATATTACAAAGAATCAACAAACAGAATCTCACCTTGCTAAAAAGAAAACTGTGTGCAACAAAAGAAATCACTAACAGAGTGAAAAGACAACTCAAAGAAGGTGAAAAATTATAATCAGTTGTTGCTCAGATGAAGGACTTCTACCTAGAAAATTTAAGAATTGAAAAAAGATCAGACCTCCCCAACTCAAAGACCCAACCCAAAAGTGGGCATCTGAGATGAACACACACTCTTCAGATGAAGAAATGCAAATGGCAAGTAAATATATGAAAAAGTGTTTAACATCGTTGGTCATTCAAAAGGTGCAAATTGAAACAATACTGAGATTCCATCTCACCCTAGAAAGAATGGATAACACCAAGAAGTCAGCCAATAACAAAGGCTAGAGGAGCTGTGGGAGGAAAGAAAGATTTTCTACTGTCAGTGGGAGTGCAAACTGGTACAGCGATGTGGAAATCATGGCAATTTCTTAAAACCTTGGATTAGAGGGCCCACTTGATCCACCTATTCCAATCTGGGTATCTTTCCAGAAGAATTAAAAACATCATACCACAGTGCTATATGTGTACCCTTGTTTATAACAGCATAATTTTTCATAGCTAAATCTTGGAAACAACCCAGATTCCCATCAACTGATCATGTATAAAAAATGTTTTATATACAATGGAGTACTACTTGCCCATAAAGAAGGATAAGTCCAATGCTTTTATAGGTAAATGGATGTGACTCATAAGTGAGAATCAGACCCATGTGTGTAAACTTCACATTGTCTCACTAGTATGAGAAACTGAATGAGTAAATAAGATCAAAATATACAAGAGATTGTGAATTGGCTATAATTGTTCAAAAGAAAAGACAAACTGTGGTGGGGAAATAGGAAAAGGAAGGAAGGGGAAAAATGTACACAAGATAGTTAAAATATTTATTCAGCTAGTTTCTCTTAGTTCATTGAAAAGTAAGGCTTGTGCTAATATTGTATGAATGAGATATCATGCCTATATCTTATACTCAGAACAATTACTACAGACCCAACAATATGCAGTGTATTAATTATTTTCACTCTCCTACTAACCTGTTCTGAAAGTACAATAAGATAATTAAACTAGTTGATTAACATAAAGATTACTTCAAATGTATGACCATTTTGTGGTGAGAATATTTTATATACTTGCCTGGTATTTTTTAAGAATTGAATATATTGCTAAATTAGTCACCAAATTGGATAATAGATCTCTTTAAGCTATTCCTTTTATATGATAGATTGCGTCCTTGGACCAACATCTTATGAGACCTATTCTGTATATATTTAAATCAAATTTAAATGAAGATGGTCAAAACATGCCAGAGGGTAGAGCTACAAATTTTTTTCACTAACAAAATTTCAGTCTTTCTGCCTGTGGGATGTATCTCTCTCTCTCTCTCTCTCTCTCTCTCTCTCTCTCTCTCTCTCTCTCTTTCTCCCTCCTTCCCTTCCTCTCCCACTCCTTCTCCCTCTCCCTCTCCTTCTCCCTCTCCCCTGTCTATGTGTTCATATTGTCTTTAAAGTCTATTCACTTCTTAAAATAAATATAATGTGTGATAGGTTATTCTAGAATTAAGCTACACAACATAAGAGATTTAGGTACAAGATTTTGAAATCAGAATGTGATAAGTAAAATGGATATTGTACTTATATATCCTGCTAAAAATAATAGGACCATTAAACTGAGAAGGTATTATGTACAAATTTTATTGTACTTTTATTTTTTTTGAAATCCTAGATATACCTTGCTTTAAATTCAAAACTACAGCTAATTTAGGCTTCTCATCGTAAGCAAAATTAGATCTGTTGCCCACAGCTATGAAACTGTGATACCTTAAAAGGTTGCAAAGTTAATAGTAGGAAATTATCATTAGAATTATTACGCTGTCATATTTTTCTCATCATGTGTTATGTTTCACTAATTTGACCTATACATAAAAAAACTTTCACAAAAAATACTTTAACAAAAATGTATCTTCACATCCTTAGCTACCCTGTTTGGGTGAGTGTCCTAAGCATGGTAGGAGGGTGTTTTATTTATTTATTTGTTGCAGGGTCTCACTACACAATTCAGACTCATAGTTTTTCTCCTGTCTCAGGCTCCCCAACCCTGGGAATACAGGCATGCACCACCACACCCAGTTTTGGTGGCTGGCACAGTGTGCCCAGGGTTCCAGGGCCAGCACAGCGTGTAATACTGGGATTGAACCCAGGTCCTTGCACTTGCCAGGCACGTGCTTAGAACACTAAGCTTTCTTCCTCACCAGTATGTTTTATTTATATGTATCCTGACAGTTAAGCCATTGCCTTGTCCTTGGTAATAGGCAAGGGATCTTTACAGAAAAACATATGTAAGTATGATGAGTGCATGCTCCTGTATTGGGGGAAGAATATGTATCGCAGAACAAAGGTGATTATAGGAAGCATAAGTCAACTAAAAAATGATACATATACTCACTCCTCCATCCATCTCTTAAATGACCAATCTGAAGTTAGTCTCGTCGGTGTGACATCTAAATCTGATTGTCTCCATTTAAAACACCTATAAGAAAATGACATATATAATATTCTCACTCCAAAAATGCTTATGAGGTGAGTAGTATGCTAACCATCCCATAAGGTACGTACGTCAAAACGTGCTATGTGCAATTAGGATTTCCCAACAAAAACTAGTTCTGTGCAGCTATTGCATCCCAGGTATTTTCCATGTGCACAGACTTTCCACAGAACATCACCATTCTCCCTTAAATATGAAACTCAAAAAAAGAAATAACATTCAATATCGTAAGCATGCTAGATTTTTTGGTATGTTGCCTTACTGAATCCCCAAACAATTATCTGGTTGATCAATATCAGTCCCATTTTATATGTAGTATTTGACAATACAGAAGAAAAACACCTAAGCAGCAAGCAATTGGAGCCACACAGCTAATGTGAAAGCCAAGACCATCTGAGTTTTGTCATTTGGACTTCCCAGCATGACAGCATTTTAGGGAAATTTCAAAGCACGGTCTTTAAGGACTTACATATACAAATAAGTAAAAGTGTCAAAATATAGTAGCACACCTTTAAAAATTAATCAGTTTTTATTTCATAGAAAATATCATTTCAGATTTTGGAGATTTTATTTTTTTTCCTCAGTAGCAGTTTTACTTATAAGAAGAAAATAAAGTAATACTTTAAACAATTTTTATAAACAACTTAGAACTTACAATTATCTGCGATAGGTTTTGATAGTGTCACAGCAGAGAAACAGGCAGAAGGAAAAAGGGAAAGGGAGTTTATTATACAGGGAAAGGGGCTTCATTATCTTGGAGGACAGGGAGAGAATTTGGGAAGATAAAGAATTCTCTGGATTGGAACAAAGGGGGGCTGAGGCTTTTATGGTCTTTTGCCAGGGGTAGGGTTTGAGGGGGATGTTTAGATACACCTGAGGAGCAGATTGGGGCCTTCCCTGAGGTGGTGGGAAAGGTAAAAGGAAACTGTACCCTGGGCTGAGTTGGAGAAGGGCAGGAGGTGGTCTCTGGGAAGATAAACTGTTGTTTTAAGGGCTTCAGCCATATTGGATGAACACCATAGTAATTCAGCAATTCATACTAGGGCCATAACCTATCAATCTGTACTACAAAAATGCTGTTTCTACATTGGAAAGATATTATGGGTGCAATTCACAATGCTTTTTTTCTTTTTTTATCTTATTTTTTTATTGAGAAACAAATAGCAATGAGACAGTTTCAAAACTGATTAATAAGACAGTTTCAGTAATTAATAATAATAATAATAATTGCTCTCTAAGTGGAGAGCAATTATAGTTTAGTTTTTACATAGTGGGGGGGGAGAAAAGGCACAAAGAAACCAAGTTCTAAGTTGCTTAAGATTATAACATGATTTCATTTTATGTATTTGGTACAGGGTCTCACTATGCAGCTCAGACTTGTAGTGATCCTCCTGTTTTCAGCTGCCCCAGTGCTGGGATTACAGGGGTGTGTCACCACCCTGGGTCTCTGTCACCCACCGGCTCAGCACATGCCTGGGGCGGGGTCCAAACAGCATGCAGGACCGGGGATCCAAACGTGGTCCCTGAGCTTGCCAAAGTGGGCATTTTGTTCACTGAGCTATCCTGCTGGGCCAGATGCATTAATATTATATAAACATATTGAAAAAAAAAAAGGTGGTGGCACTAGGAATTATGCATTGGAGAAATTTTCAAGCTAGGTTGTCAAATAGCCAAGTTGAGATTAGAACCCAAGCAATCTTAACCACTCCATCACCCAGCCAGTACAGAGCAGTTGCTAGTAAATCAGCAAAGTATGCTTTTGTATATTTCAGTTCTCAGCTTTATGGTGTATGTATATAACTGATGGTTTATGAGAATAGTACCTTAAAATTTTAGAAGTTCTGCTTGTCTAGCATGGACAATTAAAATATTTACTCTTCCAAAGGAAAAAAAAATATTGCATATTGGATATCAGGTACTAGATCAACAGCCACAATGGAAAACTGAAGTAGGAACTGAAATAAATAAACTGAAGACATTTTATCTTCTCTTAAAGAGACTCATTTTAAATGATCCGGGGGGGGGGGGGCTGGCCAAATAGCTCAGGGGATTAAAGAGCCTGCAAGCAGGTGTAAGGGCCAGGGGTTCAATCCCTGGGTTTCCTGTGTAGGCCTGGTCCCCGGATCCCACTGAGACTGCAAGTGAGACTGGGCATGGTGACGCACACCTGTAATCTCTGCACTTGGGAGGCTGTAAACAGGCAGATCACTACAAGTCCGATTTAGTAGTGCAACCCTAAACACCCTGTGCACCATTCATTAAAATACAGAAAAAAAAAAGAAAAAATATATATATATGTAAATGATCCTGGAGTAAGATAATTCTGCAACTGTGGCAGATACTCTTGGAGAAGGCATGCTGCAAGCTACTTCCATTTAAGAAGTGAAAGAACAAAGAAAGAAAATCTCCTATGCTGACCTAAGAAAAGACCCACAAGACAATGTGTTTCACAGTCTTAGTGCTCTGCTTCATGTCTACTTCTGAAAACACTGAAGAAGAGAGGGTTGACAAAAAAAATAAAAAAAAATAAAAAATAATGTAAAATCAATGAATGACACACAGTATAATTTTTCATAGGAAGCAGTAGAAAAAATATTGACATAACCTGTGCTTGACTCTCCTCTCACATCTAAGGATAAGGTTTGTGATGGCGCTGCACACTGACACAGAAAATAGAAGGTACAGAAATTCAATTAAACTAAAAATTAAATAGCAGGAACATTTGAAAAGAACTATTTTGTCTAAGTAGTTGTGGACAAAACAAACAGATCAATTCATTTTGCCTATTAAAGCAAAGCTGTTCCTATATTCTAATCATTTTTTTTAAAGAAAAAGCAGAGCTTAGTCTGATTTCCAGTCATTCTTATTTGTATTTCTTCTTTTTTTTCTTAACCAGCCCATGTATTAAATGCAAATATGGTTGCATTTTAACTTTAAGACCTGCCAGTGAAAATCCTATAGAATTGGAAAGTTCATTAAAAGTGCCAGTTTTCTGGATGTCACAACCATTTAGAGCAGTACTACTAACAGTGTGGCCAGCAGACCAGCACTGCTGTTTAAATTGTTTGTTACTGATTTACAATGAAATTGCATGGAAATTTGGGACATCTAAAAGCTTCCAGACAACTATCCATTGTCACTTTTTGTCTCTAAAAAAGAATCTTGAATCTAAAATAAAATTATTGGCTTTACTTTCATATTTCTAATATTTGTGTGGTATTTGATAAACTATTTGTTATGCTTTTGACTGGGGAGAGGAGAAGCATGTTTTGTATACCTTCTCGTCTATAAATTCCAAACCCACTGCTTAAAGATGCACATCAGGAAGAGAGAGACATTGTTTGGATTCTTAGTTGCAATTGAAGTCAGCTTGAGTTGCAGCAAAATTCTAATTGGATTGTGTGGGAAAGTTATTTCATCTCACTAAATTTCAGTTTCCTCATGTGAAAAACGAGTGCTCACGTTTTTTTTTTTTCCTTCCCTTAGCAGTGGCAGCCTGTTAGATGCACAGATTCAAAAGCCTTCCCTAGATCTGTTCATGCAGAATCTGCTAACAGATGAGATCCCTGACAAGCAGTACATCCACACAAGGGATCCGGCATGCAGCGAATGGCCGGTGAAAGCCTGTTAGTTGATGTAAGCTTCATTCCTCATAATCATCAGCAAATATTGCTTGATGTAAAGAAAGATAATTTGAGCTTATATAGACATAACGTTTTAAGGAAACTTTCTGCTTTTTACAAGTAGCTGAAAAGTAAAGAAAGGCACATAGATTTTTCAGGTATTTGTCCCAAAAAAAACCAAAGCACTCGTTTCTTGACCTCAAGGATCCCATTTGATAAAATATAAGCCAACTACATCTAATAGAAATCCATGTGCTGATTTGTTGGTACAGCCATTACTTACCAAGAAAAGATGGATACACTGAGGCTATACAACTTTAAGACAATTCTCCTGCACAAAGAACAAATGTAATATTTGAACTGAGGGAAAAAAAAAGAGGAAAGAATCATCTGGGCTCAGCCAATAACACGTCTACATATACTCGGTCTTATATCAAAAACAACCTAAATGTAGAGGGGTTAAGTGTTAACTCCAGCTAAATCCCTTGTCCTTTGAAGTCACCCCGCTGTGAGTGGCTGAGCAGAGGTCACATACCATTTCGCAGCAATAGCAAAGCTCAGTGGGAAGTAAAGAATGAAATTGCTTGCTACTTATCTCCAGATCCTCTGTCTAGGTTTCTGAAAAAACCATAGGAGGAGAGGAAATATAGCTCAGGAATGATTTTTCAGAATCACACACGAAGGTTAAGACAGAAAAGAAAAAGAACACATTGATAGCTGCCATTGTCACAAAATAAAGGTGCACTCCAACAATTTATACAAGCAATGTAGCTCAGACTAACAATGCCAGTGAGGCCCTGTAAGCTGGCAGAGAGCTAATAGGACTACTTTGCCATCTACTACATTTCTGATTGTTCTCTTCTGTTAAAGGCAAATACAAAGATTGCACCTGGCAAGACATAACACTGATAAATCCCTTACAATATCTTTTCTCCCCAAAATCTACCACCTGACTTTTCTAAAAGCTAAAATCTTAACAAAATAAAAACATCAGTTAGTCATAAACTGGTATTCTCTCTATGATGCCAAGTATCAGGATACCTTCGTGATATGAACAGTATTCTAGCATCCATTCATGTGTGGCACTGGATATGGTACTGAAAGATGAATGCAAATGAAATAAGAACTTTCTCTTGATTATGAAACTTACAGGAAGCACACACAGAACACACACAAAAGTATATTGTATTTCACTACAGAAACATGGTTTCAGTCTCAGTTGCCACTCACTGTTCATTTTATGTCATAAACACAATAAATCTTCAAAGCCTGAGTTCTGCGTATTAAAGCACCGGCAAGCAGGTGCAGGGGCTGGGGGTACCACTCCAGGCCTTCTGTGCAGGCCTGCCAGAGGGGGGGACTGAGACTGCAATTGAGACTGGACATGGTGGTGCACAACTGCAATCCCAGCTTGTAGGAGACTGTAAACAGACGAATCACTACAAATCCTATCTAGTAGTGAGACCCTGAACACCCTGTAGACCTTTCCCTAAAATATATATATTATAAAAAACAAACAAAAACGAAGTCTGAGTTTGATCCAGTGATTGAAGATATGCATGGCACTAAAATGACTGATGGGCTGGGGAGGTAGCCCAGTGGTCCAAGTGCCTATACAGCAAATGCAAAGACCCAGGTTTGAACCCGAGTACCACATGCAGTGCCAGCCCCAGAACCCCTGTTGTGACATGCAGGCCACCTAAACCCAGATGGTGGCTCACACCTATAATTCCAGTGCTGGGAAGGCTGAGACAAGAGGATCACTACGAGTCTGAACTGCATAATGAGACCCTGTATCAAATACATACATAAATAAATGATTTAAATAAAATGACTGATATATGAATTTAAAAATATTGAAACCAATTAAAATTCAGAAATTATATTTCTTATATAAAACTAGATGAAATTGTTCATATATTGAAAGAGAAAATATCATTTGAAGGTTTCATAAGACTTTGTGGACCTGACCTGAAATATATTATCTTTATTAGTAAAAATATGAAAAAGCAACACATAGATGTAATTAAATAATTCAATAACTACTTTCATGTGTCATTCTCACACTCAGTAATATAATGTCATCCTAAAAGTTGTTCCAAAGTTGAAAACCTTGTGAATAGTTTGCAAGATTCCAGTAGCACTATTTTTAACCCAAAACGTAAATTGTGGAAACCTTATTTTTAAATGTCATGGTATTGTCTAAGTCTCATTATAAAAATCCTGCTAAACTACATGTGAATAATTGTATTAAATTATTCATCATGAAAGTTAATTTGACAGTTAATTATAATAATGGAATGAGTCTTTTCTGAACATAATATAGGACTTTAATTCCTAAAGGATAAACTTCACTAACAGAATTTGTCCTTGACCGTGACCTTGCTGCTATATGTTAACCTGAAAATGAACACTTCATACTTTATTTTTTTTTATTTGTTTTTTGTCTTTTTGAGACAGGGTCTCACTATGCAGTTCAGGCTGGCCTTAAGCTCACTTTGTAGCTCAGGCTGGTCTCGAACTCACAACAATCCTCCTGCCTCAGCCTCCCAAGTGCTAGGATTACAGGCATGCGCCACCATGCCCAGCTACACTTCATACTTTAAAGAGCTGTAAGATAGTGATTATATTCTTCTGACAAATATGCTGATTTTTGTCTTAGAGAAAAATATTAAATAGTAAAAGTTAAACGGGCTTTGAACTGAATTCCTAATCCCATCTTTCATTAGCTGTATAGCTGGGGTTGCTTGTTTAATTCTCTGAGCTCCATGAGCGTTTTTCTTTCAAGCTGGAAAATGTTGATGAAAATGGGCAAGTTTTGTTGCAATGATTAAAAGGAATGAAAATAAGCTACCTCTGTTCCTGAAATACAGTAGGGAATGAGTAAGTATTAGTTTTCTTCCTTTCCTTTTCTCACTTGAAAGAGAGGAGGTAGGGATTTATAAATCCCTTAGGGCTGGTAACAGAATTTACAAAAATCATATTTCATGACATTTATTAGTAGATGAATTGTTTTCACATGCATTAGCTGTTTTAATGTTTCAAATAATCTCATACTGGAGGCAAAACAGACAATGACTCCTTTTTAAAAGTTGAAATAAAACAGGTTCAGCACCTCAAATACTTTTTCCAAGTTTGCATAACTGGAAAAGGACAGAACAAGGACAGAAAACTAGATCTGAGGCTGGTGAGATAGCTCAGGGGACTAAGCTCCTGTTTGGGCAAACATAGGGACTGAGGTTCGGTCCCTGGCACCCAAGGCCACGCTGTGGGCACGCTGAACCTCCATGGAGATCAGGTGTGGTGGGGCAGGCCTGAAATCTCAGAGCTGGGGAAGCTGAAAGCAGGGGGATCACTCTGAGCCTGAGCTGCATAGTGAGACCCTGTAGCAAATACATGAAAAGAGAAAAGTAGTCCTGACTGATTGCAAAGCCTTCTCTTGCCCCAGATAATGTGTCACTACCCAGCAACACAAAAATATGCTCTGGGTAGTAGTGAAATTAGGAATATTGGTGTAATGAGGAAGTTTTATATAAAGTAAAACATGGGGCTGGGGAGATGGCTCAATAGAATAAGCACTTGCCTGGGAAGTGCAAGGGACTGAGTTCAATCCTCGGTTCCACAAAAAAATAAATAAATAAATAAATAAAGTAAAACATGTTTGGGTTTTTTAAATTCAGATATTATGCCCTTTATCCTGGGTACAATGTTTTCCTTTATGAAGAGATGCTACGAATAGATGGTAGATAATGTTCCCATGCCTGTTTTGCCACAACATAGAATTACCACACCAAATTGACTCCTATTCTTTGTCTAGATTTTTTATTGCTTTATTTCATTTGTTTTTCATATTACTAGACTGTGAGCCACAGAAGTCTAGAAGTCACACACCAACCATGCTACTATGTTACTTTAACTAGCAATAAGATATGAGATAGCATTGAAGTAACAGGGAGATGTTACTCAAATGCGGTTGGACCCAGAGTGTATGATATGATAATGCTGGTAAACCCTATTATTATTTTATATAAACTACCAGCTTCAAAAACATTAGGTTTTTTCTTAGCAAATCGTAATGGTATAATATCCTGTCCAACCACCATTAGTGCAGGATATTATGTCGGCTTTTAGTGCTATGGTCATCCACTAGGTAAATAATTATTGAATCTTTGATATAATTCAGCTATAAAAAAACCTGTAAATATAATTTCATGTATGCACCTTGTACAGTACCAAAACGTTATGAAAACAGTTTGCAATGTATTAATTCATCGACTCTGTATGGTTAAGGTGTCTTGAAACTGTC